>JZKD02S1968667.1:841209-855454 GCA_000966675.3 Picea glauca | reverse complement strand
AGGGATTTTGGTTAAGGTACATGTTGGGTACATGGTTGAGACAAGTAGTTGATGAGTTGGTACATACATGAGGTGTATAGTTGATGATGTTGGTACATATTGATGATTCATAGTTGATGAGTAGGTGACACATGATTGGTACTTGTTTGGATGCACTTTTTTATGGTACATGTTTATTACAGGTTGTTTGGTATAGGTTGGTGCATGGTTGATGCACTTGTTTATGGTACAGGTTGATTACATGTCGAGGTACAGGTTGATGAATGGTTGATGCATGGTTCAGGTTTATTGGTATAGGTTTACAACGATATATCTCACAGTGATAGTGTGACAATGGTTCCATCATTCTACTTCTACTTTAAGGTGGTTGGCTAGGGCAAGGACAGGTGGTTGTAGCCACCTTCCATTTGTAGCCGGAGAACATAGGGGGTTGTAGCCTCCTTTTGGTTGTAGCCAGAGAATTGGGGATTTGGAGCTTCCCTCAGGTTGTAGCCTGAGAAAATAGGAGGTTGGAGCCTCCTTCTATTTTCATCTAGAAAACAAAGGAATTTAGTGCTTCCAATGAATGTAATTCTTCAAGATATATAAGAAAAAACATTCTGTGGTTTTCTCCCGCTTTGGGTTTCCACGTAAAACATTGGTGTACTGTGTATGTGTATGATTGTTCATTTGTTCATTGCTCATTATTAGATGATAATTCTACATTGATATAACACTTGGGATTATTTGGTTAAAAAGGATTATAATTTCTCTATTACTGATTCATCCCCCCTCTCTCTCAGTAATCCAACAGATCTTCCACTTTCCAAAGTCTTATGAATAATATATTCCATCCTTTTCTATGTATTTTTGTCTTAGTTTTCTTTGATGATATTCTCCTCTATAATAAAACTTGATCACCCCATCTGTCCCATATGAATCAATTTCTCCATCTACTCTCTAAGCACCAACTTTTCCTCAAACAATCTAAATGTTCCTTTGGTTCCTCAGAAGTGGAATACATGGGTCATATTTTCGGCAAGGATGGTGTCCGGGTGTATCCTAAGAAAATTGAATCTATGCAACATTGTCCTCACCCAAAAACTCTTAATATCTTGCATGGTTTTCTGGGTTTAACAGACTATTATAGGAAGTTTGTTCCGAATTATTGAAATATTGTAGCTCCTCTCTCTTCCCTCCTTAAAAAGAATGCTTTCACTTGGACTTCAGTTGCAGATCATGCCTTCCAAGACTTAAAATATGTTATGTGCTTGAACCCTGTCCTAGCACTCCCAGACTTCATAAAGACATTCGTATTGGAATGTGATGCTTTCAAGAAAGGAATTGGAGTGGTCCTCATGCAAGATGGAAGAACATTATCCTTCACTAGAAAACAACTTTCAGAGAAACATTTGGTCCAATCCATTTATGAAAAGGAAATGTTATCTATTTTGCATGTTGTGGATATTTGGTGTCCTTATTGATTGGGTCAATAATTCTAGATCAAAAATTATCATCATAGTCTCAAGTATTCCCTGGAACAACGAATTTCATCCTCGATGCAACAAAAATGGGTGACCAAGCTATTTAGATATGATTATGAGATCATTTACAAGAAGGGAAAGGAAAATGTAGTGGTTGATGCTCTTTCCTGGAAATATGAATAAGACAAGTCCCTTTTCTCCCTCTCCTTCATTTTACTAGATTGGCTTCAAGTTGTTTGTCAGTAATGGTTACAAGACCCCAAAATTTCTAGACTGTTGCACCAATTGCAACGCAATTCTTCAATTTCTCGAGGGTACTATTGGAAAATGAAGAGCTTCACTATAAAGTTTGTTTGTATTTATGCAAGCAATCCCAACTTAAATCCACATTGCTTTATGAACTTCATGCCTCACCCACATCTAGGCATTTAGGATTTACCAAAACCTATGAACGGGTCAAACGCTCTTTTTTCTAGGAGGGTATGAAATAGGACATCTGCACCTTTGTGGCTGAATGTGAGATCTGTCAATGAAACAAGGGAGAAAATATCAAAGCTATGGGCACACTCCAACTGATTTTGATTCCCCCTGCTATTTAGTGAGATATTTCTATGGAATTCATCATAGGATTACATAAATCAGGAAATAAGTTAGTCATCATGGTGTTCATCAATCGTCTCTCCAAATATGCTCATTTTTGTGCTCTTCAACACCCATTCACATCCTCCACAGTGGCTCAAATATTCATGGATAATATATTTAAGCTTCATGGAATGCCTAATTCTATTGTCTTTGAAAGAGACCCCACTTTCACCAACAATTTTTGGAAAGAATTGTTCAAGCTACAGGGCACTCAATTGCATCTCATCACTTTCTATCACCCCCAGATAGATGGCTAGACTGAAGTTGTCAACAAGTGTTTGGAAACATATTTGAGGTGTTTTACATTTGAGCAGAAAAATAGGTGGTCTCAATGGTTACCACTAGCTAAATCACGGTACAATACCTCTTACCATACAACTACTCACATGAATCCTTTTGAACAAGACTATGGCCAAAAGCCTCGATTAGTTCTCTCCTGTATGTCAGGGGTCTCGAAGGTTCAGGTGGTTGACACAGATCTTACAATCCAAGAGGCTATTCGTCATTCCCTCAAAGACAATTTGTTCATGGCTCAGAATCACATGAAGCAATAAGTAGATCAAGGTAATTCTGAATGCCAATTTGTTGAAGGGTACCAATTATTTCTTCGACTAAAACCTTATAAGAAGACTTCACTCAAATATCAACACTGTCAAAAACTTGCGCCCAAATTTTATGGTCCTTATACAGTGCTCAAGTGTGTGGGATCGGTGGCCTATCAGTTAGCTCTACCCAGGCAGTCGAAGCTCTATCCTATTTTTCATGTTTCCTTCATAAAGAAGGTGATTGGAACTAAGTGTCAAACTCAAACTAGTCTCCCTAAGTTGAATGAGGAAGGTTCCATATGGTTGCAACCACAAGCAGTCTTGAGCGTCGTCTCCATCAACACACCATACATGAAGTGTTAGTCCAATGGAAATATACCCCTCTAGAATATGCCACCTATAAGCCAACCACCATTCTACAACAATTTCCTCATCTGAAGCCTTGAGGAAAAGGTTATTCTTCAATTGGGAGGGCATGTTAGAGACCTAACCTCCCTAACCCCTCACGTAGGTTGAATAATATAATTCCATGTAATAAAGGCCAATATTAATAAAGGAAAATATTAATAAGGCCTAGCAATAAGGAAGAATAAGTCAAATGTAAGAGGGCCTAATAGAAGCTTCTGCTTCTAGAAGGATCTTCCTCTAGATTGTTCTTTTGGATAGATAGATTTAGTATAAATAGAAGTAGAGGGTATGATAAATATTTTCTTGGATATTATTGTAATAGAGTTCTTCTTTGTTGGAGGTTTCCCCCTCGAAGAGGCAAGTGAACATTTCTATCAGTAATCAAAGTGCTATTTTTAGTGTTATTTTGGTATTATTTTGGTATTGTTCTGGTTATATCATTGTTTCTCTGTCATTTCTAGCTAAATATTTTTGTTCTGCATACTATTTTATATCTAGAATACTACAATGCAGTTTTGTGCTAATTTAATCCTATCTTTATCAGGAGATAGATAATTAAGATTAAACACAGTCAAGAAAGTTGTCATTCGAACGAGAAGTAATTCATACATTCATAAGAGGAATAAAACTGTAATGCAACTAAACAAGTTAAGTAGAAGTTGTGCTCAAGTTCAACAACATTATGATTGTATTTAATAAAAAATAAAATAGTGATAATCTATGCTCAAGAGAGGACTACAAAAATAATCCATACAAATAAAATCACAAAGAACAAATGCATAGTAAAAGCACAAGAATAATCTCTAGTACATTCACCAGATTCGCCAATATCCAAAAATGTTGATTGATCTTTATTCATAAGAAAGTAATAGTATTGTATGAATGGCCAAAGTACAAAATCTTGGTTTCTTTTACATTCATCCAATTTATAGAACATGGATAGAATCCTTCCACATTCCTCTAACTATCGAACGGTTAGGGTCCTGAAGCGACACTTCAGTTCCCTTTCCTGATTAAGAAATTACAATAATTACAGGGGTAATGATTAATCTGCAAAATTCCAGTCACAATGAGATCATTAGGTGGGCCTTGGCAGTTGAGATTTTACATATATGAAGGCCTTCCAAGTCTTTAAGTCTTCAATCATGTTGTCCACTTGGTGTAGTAATTTTCTTTCAAGGTTTGTCTCATTGTTGTAGATGGGAGTAATGATTTTCATCTTCAATATTTGATCAACACGTCACACAGAATCTAGCGATATCAATATGATGAGTTGTATTAATATTTCTTCTATAACCTCTACATTTATTTGACTAATTGCCTCAATGGATTTCATACATAGATTTATTTTGATCTCTACATCTTCGACCATTGTTTGGGTCAAAAATGCCTTTTCTAGATCCCTCAAAGGATCCAGTCTAAACCACAGGAGTAGGTTGTTTGAATACCTCCATAGCTCTTTTCTTGTTGTGATGGAACTT
The DNA here is from genome assembly GCA_000966675.3 of Picea glauca. NCBI lineage: Eukaryota > Viridiplantae > Streptophyta > Pinopsida > Pinales > Pinaceae > Picea > Picea glauca. The sequence continues at coordinate 850,915 of JZKD02S1968667.1, read as the reverse complement.
TCTTGTTTCCTTTGTATATCTATTATAGTTTTTATCCATGCACTCAATAATCGGTGATCTCTAATTCAATGCTTGTCTGAGTACAGAAGCAGTGTCTCGGGGGGTCTTTGTTGGACATCTTTCTATTATGTGACCTGACGGTAGGATTCTAGGGATTTTTTATATTTTTCACACATTTATTTCACCTACACGCTCAATTTAGCCTAATTGGATTTGGCCTTCATCATTTTGTCCAGAGCGTAGAAGAATCTCTTCTGTGAGCCCTAAAGTTCTTCATTTTTCTATGTGACCTATGCTTTTATATATTCCAGAGAAACTCTCTAGTTTTGGATTTCTTCTACTGCTTTATTTAGGATATCATTGTCTTATTATAGCATCCTAAATTCCCTTTCACTTCTTACATTGAAAGTTCTCATTTTGAATAGTTCTTCTTTAAGTTGCATAACTTCCTGGTCATGTGTATATTTGAGTTTTTCCCCTCATGCAAATGAGCCTTTTGGTTTAGGAAGATTGTTTCATTGAATTTTTCCTTCAACTCCTTGTCCTGGATCTCAAGATACATTTCCATCTCCTTTTTGTGGATTTTCTCTATTTGCTAGGATTCTTTCTTGTATTCGCTATCCATTTCCTCTTCGATGTTTTCCAAGGTCGTATCCAACTTAGTGATCTTGGATTTCGCAACATCTAGTGCCCCTATGACTTCATGGATCAAGACAATGTTCACACTGGAAAAAGAACTAACTGTTGAGGTTGCTTTTGTTGGATTTTCCTTCAGGTTTGATCCAGTTTTCCATTTGATGCTCCTTTCAGGAGCTTCCTAGATTACATCATATTTTCCTCCTTTTCTCTTCATTTTTATTTTCTCTATTTCTCTTGTCTCCTGGCTATAGTAGTAATCGTCCAAAAAAACTATTTTTCCTTCAAAACCAAGTCCTTCATAAGTGAGTGATAAAATCCCTGGGATGGTGGCCAATGGGGTGCATTCTTGTATTGAGGTATTGATTAGATTGATATCAAGACTTGATGTCACAACAATGGTACTAGACGTAGTTCTATCCTCTTTGATTTTGGCAACATTAATTCCATCTTCCTCTTCCTTCTTCATTTCTCTTTCCTACGTAGCTAGGGCCATTTGTTCAGTTTTCATTGTTTCTCCTTTTCCTGTATTACTTTTTCGTGAGGGAAGGTTTGTAATTCAAATATTTTCTAGTTCAACCTTTTTCTCCTTGACTTCCATTTTCTTCATCAGTTGGTATCTCTCTTCAACCTATTCAACTTTCCTTGCTTGTTATGCTTCTTTTTGCGTCTTTTTTCATTGGTCATTCTTCATCGTAGAACCATTTTTCCATCAATGTTTTTAAATCTTCATGCTCGCCCCTAAACTTGTCTAGGAATGAATTGTTTAGATAAATTGTGGATTCCATGGTCTTGTATATTACTTGGACGTATTTTTATTTGAGTGATGCAATCGAGAGGCATGAAGCATTAGCTATTAATATTGTATCCTTCTGCAGATATGAAAAGCACCATTTTTCAGCGTCATTGTAAGGGAAGAGCTATGGGAGATCAACTATCATGTGAATGTTTCTTTTGAGAATTTTCTTGTACTTGACGATGTATGGGTCGTTGGGTGGAAACCTTTCATTTTGGAACATATCCAGAATCTCAGCATAACTGAGGTAGTGCTCCATTGCATCATGTCTATTTGTATTGGAAACATTGAAGGATTCCAGGACAGAGTCAGGAACATGCGCCCTAGAGTGTTGGATTTTCCCCTTTCTTTTGAACATCCGGGATATTTTTTACCACCTACGTAAAACATAAAATTTAGCGATCAAGAGAATGATTATAATGATACATATAACAACCACTAAATGATGTGTAAAACACTTACTCATAGACCAGATACAGTAATAAATAGAGAAAGAGATAAGACCTTCGCCACTGTAGTTCCTATATTCCTTAGTGAGAATATTGACAAGTGAGAAAATATTAAGTCTCAACAATGATTAAACATTCCCAAAATCACTCCAATATGGAGTGAGATTAATGAAGAAGTTCATTACAAATTAGACTCATTTAGATGAGTACATGGTGATATGAATGTACTCATAGGTATTTCAAAGGTTATGGCCATTAACTATATCACCGAAGGAGCTGGGCTGATGAAAGGAAGATATCATTGAAAATTCATCGTTGTCAGAAGTTTGTAGTGGTAGGATATGTTGGCTAGGATCGTGGAACAAATATTCGATGAAAAAAACTTTTGAACACGCCATTTAATATTAATGAAAGTACTTAGGGGTTCATAATAAGATTTTAATACTCACTGATCCACTCACTCAATACAAATATTTTTCTTAATCATATTGATAGGACGTTAAGTAGTAGTGTGGGCCTAGCAGAGGATCAATGTGATTTAATAGGTCATGAAATAGTTCGATGATTATTAAGTTGATCTTAGCCGTAGGATGGACTAAAGCTTAGTTGTTGGTGACCTGAAGGAATTATGTCACCATCGACGATGTGTAAGGACAACAATAGATGTGCGCTAAGAGTTTTACCGACGAAAAAAAGTTTTGTCAAAAAAATACCAGCCTATAAGAGTGTGCCAAGCGTGAGTATGAGGGTGGTCTTATGAAATGACTGGGAAATGGGACCCGCGTGAGTAATCATGTTTAAGTGGATACATGATCCAATCCAATCGAGTCTCTTGGACTATGAAATAGATTTTCTAAAAGGGGCACCTCGTCGTTGATTATGCGAGATAAACATACGAAATATCATTTCAAACGTTGTTTCCCCCCCCCCCCACGATGATGTTATGATGCATCGTCGTCGAGATTTTTAGGTGAGATAAATATAGATTGGGAAAAATGTGTGACGACGACAAGACACAGAATAAGGTCATGTGAATAAAAAGGGGTGGAGTAAGGCCTGAATGACAATGTACAAAGGATCCAGGATGATGAACTTGAAGGCTAGTGAAACATTTACTCATTTTGGTTCAGATGGCCATATACATGAGATTGAGTCTGTTGGTGAATAAATAACCAAGTGAGTAAAGAGTAGTTCCTTGTAAAAATTTGGTAGTATGGGCCCTCACCTAAACTAATAGTTTTGGTGGGGTTGTTGTGTTCTTACCAAAAATGGTGACTTGCATGGGAGAACCAGTTTTCTTTGTCTCATAGTAACCACTAGATAATTATTTTTAGGTTGTCGAATGTATCACCAAAGTTACAGGATAACCAATGTCATGGACCCCACAAAAACTACTCCATAGAAAAGATAAGGATATTGTTACTGTGTCCAGTGATCTTTAGGATAATTCAAGGGTAAGCGTTAAGGATGGGAAAAATTACATTACTTAGAGAATCTAGGAGGGGGATAGCACCACAAAGGATGATATTTGATTGTTTTAAGACCACATTGTGTTCCTTATCTCTTTTTGCCCATAATTGCTTTTCTTTGAGCGAGAGTCCATAGCCCCGACAAAGTTACCTTGGAATCATATAAGCATGACCCCACTGCCAGCGAGTGTCCATAGCCCCAAAATATTTACTTATACTTCCCACACTGACAATAATGTTTTCAAATTCCTTCTATTTCGGTACATGTTCACCCTTTTATATTTTGTTTAAAGATATGCATGTGCATATAAGGTGTGAAGGAAGTGGGGTGATACAAGAGTCATTTTGATAAACAGGTCTCAGTCAGTATTTTGCATCATGGGTTCTTTCCCAACAAACTTTTCTTAAGGTTAAGAAGTTATGGGGTCGGGAAGGCTTCTCAAGAATTATCTTAAAAACAAAAAAATTGCCATTGTATACTTTTGCTTTAAATAGTGCGCTGAATATGAGAATAGTCACATGGGAAACCAGCTTCCTGTTGACTCTAGTGACTTATCCACATGTCATGTACAATTGGTGATCTTTTGAAATAAATGTTGATGAGTTCTTCTCTTAAAGTCTAAACATAAGTCAAATTAAGTTGTTCAAAACCAAATACAAGACATTTGATCATTACAATGAGTACCTGAACATCCATTCTCCTACAAGGTGCTTGCCAGGCTTGAAAGAATTTTTCATAAACTTGGATGCAAACGAGGTTAGAAAGAGATTGATTGTGGAAAGAAAATGAAGTGCTAAAAAAAAAACCAAAAAAAATAAAAAAAACAAAGTTTTATTCTAGAGAAAGTCAAAAAAGGATCCTATTATGCACAAGAATACACCACTAGGGGTGATCAGGAGAAGTATCCTTTTAGTATTTTACCATTGACAGGGAGCTCCACCTCATCTCCCTCCAATTTTCTGATTTTAAATGTTCCAAGACCAAATTTCTGGTGAACCGGATATGGGCCCAGCCACAACTTTTGGAACTTTGTATGTCTACCTTTAAGCTCATTTTCGTTCTCCCATTTAATAATAACATCCCCCTCTTGAACATCTTTATTTCCTATGGATGATTTATCAAACTATTTTTTAATTAGTTCTTGATGTTGCGTTAAATTTATTTTGGTTTTTTCCCTATCTTCTTCTAGTTTCAGCAACATGATCAACCTATCTTGCATTAAAAAGAATGCTTCATCTTAGACAGATTGAGAGAGATGTAGGGAGGGAAGGAAGGTATGGGTAGGAAATTTTTCTTCATGTCCATAGACTAGAAATAAGGGAGAATTACCAATAGAGGACTTTGGTGTTACTCTTTCATCCCAAAGGGCATTCTAGAGGGCTAGATGCCAATTCCTTTGATGATCATTAATGGCTTTATTTATGATTTTGATCAGTTTTTTATTGGTTGACTCAGCCAACCCATTCCCTTGTGGATAGTAGTTTGATAAATATTTAACTTTAATTTTTTGTTCAAGATCATATTCAATTAATTTTAGATAATAAAAATACTTGGAATTATCAAAAAATAAGGACTCAGTGACTCCAAATCTAGTGATAATATGAGATTCAAGGAACGGTGTCACCTAGTTGTCATTGATTGTCTTCAAGGGAACTGCTTCAGTCCATTTGGTGAAATAATTTGTGGTTGTCAAAATATATTTGTGCAGCTGAGAGGAGTGGGGTTTAATTTCCCCGATCATGTCCAGACCCCATTGTTGAAAAGGGAATTCTATAATCACGAGTTGCATGGGGAAGGAATATTTCCTTTTTCTCCCAGCTGAATTTTGATATTCTAGGAATTTCCTTGCATATGCATGAAAATATTTGAACAAATTAGAACAATAATAGCATGCCCCGAGGATATTGTAAGAAATGGTGTCACCTCCAAAATTCCCACAATCCAAGCCATGATGAAGTTCAGATAGACATCTCTCTTCTCAGGACATCTCAGGAAAACACCATCATGATTCTTTATGCATAACATTCCTTGAATGATTTTATATTGAGTTGATTTGATTCTAAGATCCCTTTTCTTCTTAGGTTCCAGATAATGTGGTTATGACCCATGGGTTATTTAATATTTCATTTCATAATACCATTGGTCTAAGTTACCATGGATGTAGTAAATTTTTCTTTCAAGCAACTCTTGGTCTTGATACAAGGAATCTTCATGTACTTCATCATTTCTCGACTCAGCCAACAACTTACATAACCCATGCCCTTTGAAAATTTTGGCAAGTTTGATCTCTAGGTCATATTCTTGTAAGGCTGTTATCTAGATATCTCTTTTCTCCCCCAGCTCCTTATGTACCAAGAGGTTTCTCACAATTGTATAAGGGACAATCACCTTGGTATTTAATTTGATCAAATATGGCCTAAAGTGTTTTACATGTTTGAATACATCATAGGCATGTTTTTCGACCTCTAGGTAATTGAATTCTTCTCCTTTTAACCCCAAGCTCATAAAGGCCATGGGAAATGTGTCTCCTTCCTAATTTTTTGTGTGTTAGAACACCTGCAAATGCAATGTTCGATGCGGAAATATAGAGAATAAAATCTTGACTGAAATATGGGCTTAAAAGTGTAGGAGCTTGAGTTATTTCTTTCTTAATTTTATCAAAAGACTCCTTTTGTTTAGATCCCCATTTGAACTTTGCATTTTTTTTATCATGTCTTGCATGGGTTTTACTATTTATGCAAAGCTAGGGACAAATATTCACACAAAATGTATTCTTCCCAGGAAGGACTATGATGGAGAGGAGGTTTGCAATAGTTTCATTCCTTTCAGGTTCAATTTTCATACTATGTTTTGAAGCTATGAATCCCAATAGTTTTCCCTTGTTGACTACAAACACAAATATTTTGGGATTGAGAGAAATACCATATCTCCTGCACCTATTAAATACTCTCCTCAAATGGGTTATATGGTATTTTGTGTCCCTGGAGAAGATAGTAACATCACATAGATACATCATATCACATTCTCCAATTAGGTCTATGAAAGTAATATCCATTGTTCTTTGGAAAGTTTCCCTAGTGTTGATCAGAATGAATGGCATCTTTCTTTATGCATAAGTTCCCCATTTAGTCTGAAATGCAGTTTTTAGTTGATCATCATGGGCCACCAGAACTTGGTTATAACCAGAAAATCCATCTAAAGGTGATAACATCTCAGAGTCGGATACACATTGCAAGATTTGTTCCATTAGGGGCACTAGGTAGTTGTCTTTCTTAGAGGCTCTATTCAAGCTCCTGAAATCAATGCATGGCCTTATATCTCCATTTTTTCCCTTATTGGTAAAATATTATAAATCCACCAAGTATGTCTAACTGGTAATATAATATTGGAAGCTAACAACTTGTTTATCTCTGCTTTGACCTTAGGCTCAACACTGGGGTGCATCTTCCTCATTTTTTCTTGAAAATGTTTTGTTTGAGGCTTCATTGGGATGACATGTTATATAATTTTGGTGTCATATGTCTTGAGGTATTCATATGTCCATGAAAATATGTCTTTATATTCATTGAATAGTTTGATGTAAGCTTGTTTTTATTTAGGAAAATAGTTCTTTTCCAAATTGATATTTTTAGGTGTAGTGCTCATTCCCAGATTTACCACTTCAAATTGCATTGATGAGTTGTTGGTTTTGTAGTTTATTTCTTTCATGAACTTATCTTGGAGATCATAAAGTTTCTCCAATCTCACTACATTCTTGGGGATATTTTTGGTTGAACCAGATTGATTTCTTATTTGATCTTGATCAATATCATCAATGTTCATCATTTGATCATGTTGACCTTTATCAATAACAAAGTCTTTGAATGTGTCTTTGAGATGCAAGAAGATAATAATTTATTGATCGTCGTCAAAGACTCTCCAACTACTGATGTTGTCTGGAATTGAATTCTTGTACAAAATTTAAATAGAGAAAGTGGCAGGCATCAATCCATTCGGAGATATTAATCTAGATGCAACATTCACTAGTAAGTCAGCATCACAGTTCAGTGAATGAGGAACAAAACTAATATTAAATGAAAAAAAATATTTGATTAGTTCCCATACCTCTAACTGATAATTTTTCAGATGACTTGAAAGGCAATGGATGTTCCCTACCTTTCTTATGACAATTTCAAAATCACCAAATACGTTAATTTTCTCTTCTTTCAAGTCTACTGCCTTTTTCAATCCTTGTAATAAAGCTTCATATTCGACAATATTGTTGGTGCATTGGAATTCTAGTCTGCATGAAATTAATTTTTTCTTTCCTTTTCGATATTTGAGTGTGCAACCAACACCTACACCTTCTAAATTTTTAGATCCATCAAAAAATAACGTCCACATATCAGGATCTCCCTTTTTGGGTTCAATAATTGATTTTGAGTTTTCAAATATTTTAGGATTAGTGGGGTTAGTAGAGTTAATGAGAATATCTAATATATCTTCGGGAATTATGTTAGAATGTATACTAGAAGTAATGTTATTCTGATCTACTATATTACAATTGGGATCGAAAATCTAAGTGCAATGAAGTATTTCAATTTGTGTATTAGATTCAACAAAAGAAGATGTTTCAGATGTGTAGTTCCCAAAAAATGTGTCATATTAATAATTTCCCAAAATTGAATTGTTAAACACCATAGGTTCATTTGGGTTGTTCAAATCAATCACTACATGCTTCATGTATCTCTCTCTATCAATTTTGATATGATTAAGTTTGTCATTTAAAGGGATCCATAAATGTGACCAATCAAGAGCAAAATATCCATTTAGCATTGGAGACCAATATCTACTTAGAAGAATGCCATAATTATAAGGTATGTCTACAACAAAAGTAAATAGTTTGATGAATTTTAGGATTAGCAGACATTCTCATCAAAACATTATTTAGTTCCCCAATCACTTTGACCTTGGTTCCATCCAACTATATAATTTGAATATCAGATGCTTCAGGTTTGACATTAAGATTTTCACACACTTTAAGAGGCATAACATTAGAAGAGGCTCCCATGTCTACCATGCAATTATGAATCAAATTCTTATTAAAAATTTCAAAAGTAATGAGGAAAGGTGGGATAGTGGACCTCGACCTTTGTCTAGTTAAGGATGCATTTATAGCTACCTGACTCTTAGATGAAGTATCTTTGTTAGATGGGCTTTCTTTGGTTGTTCCTTTTTTCATCCATGCACTTATTTCTTTAGTGCTAGTGGAAGCCTTTCCCTATAGAGTTTTAATGGAATTTTCTTGAATTTGTGGGATTTTCATAAGCTCAAATAGGGATACGTTGGATTTAGTTTTCTTTAGATCTTCCTGGAAATCATATTCCAATCTTGTTGGGGTCATAGATGAAACATTTTGTTTAAGCGTTTGATCGGTATTTTTTTGGTTGGAGGGTGTTGTTTTCGGAAGATTGGGATTAGTGGTATTGGTTGTAGACAAGGTTTGTTTGGTACTAGAATTCATAGTTGTAGGAGAATTAAAAGTGTTAGGGGTGTCATAAGAGGTGTTTTTTCTTGCACTTCTAGTAGTTACAACTTTTTGGGATATGTGTACTTCCTCTATCCCTTATTCCTCTCCACAATAAGGGATATCCCAAAAATAATTTAGTTGTTGTTATTCAATTTCTTGTGACTTTGAAGGTTGTTCTTATTGTTCTTGATTATCCTCTTCTTCATAATTGACCTCACTCATGTTTTCTATTTCCAAAGTTTGTAAGGATTGGACAATATCTTCCATGTTAATAGCATATTACTGAGAAGGGGTGGTTTTATTAGTTAGGGGAGTATTTTTATCTTTCTTGGGAGGAAATCTAAAAAACTATTCTGGCTAGAAGACCCTTCTCTGCCACTCTTATTCAAATCTATCAACTCATTGGAGAGTTTCTTCTTCTCCATGGAATAAGAATTCTTCTTCCCTTCTAGGGGTTTGGACACAATTGCTTTATTTTTACCTTTATCTTTGGATGATTCTGCTCCAAAATTTCCTTTTAAACTCATCATGTTGTTTTAAACCTTATGGGATTCCTGGAAGGCTTCTTCAAGGGTGGTTTTCTCAGCATTCCTAACAAACATCACCATGGAAATAGGTAGACCAAAGATATAGAATTCAATGGAAATGTATTCAATAGGTTTTGAGGCTCATGAGATGCATCTCAGTAGAGTAAGGAAGCATTGATTCTAATCATTCACATGTTCCTTAGACTCCATTTTCACTCTTGACAATTCTAAGACTAGAGTTGTTGGTGTCTTATTTTCTCCAAACTTCCTAAGGAACATAGTTTCAAATGTTCTCCAGTTAGTGATGGAGGATTCCTCT
>JZKD02S1968667.1:816943-828889 GCA_000966675.3 Picea glauca | reverse complement strand
AGTTATATATATAAGCTTGAAACTTTTCATGTTATTTTCTGATTCATTCTAGATTATTATTTAATGTATTGTTGATAACTTAACATGCATAGATATATAATATTTGATCAATCCCACAGAATACACAGAGACACTGATTTTCATGAGCAAACCCATAAGGGTGAAAACCTCTTCTTCTTAGGATGTCAATCAAGCTCCAACTTTCATGTACATCACAGTTTTTCAGCTCCAGCTCAAATATGAGGCTACAACCTCTGATAGCAAGCTAAAAATTGCATAGAGAACCAACTCTCAGATTTCTCTAGCACCAACTAGATGGAAGCACCAACTCCCAAGTTTCTCTAGCACCCACTAGATGGAAGCACCAACTCCCAAAATATCTTTTAGCACCAACTAGAATTTAGAGGACCACAATCTTCCCTAGCACCACCCTACCACCCTAATTGAATCTTACAATACTTTACTTACTTGCTTTGTCTCTGATATGGTCTATTACAACTCCATGTCTCCTTTGCCTTCTTTAGCTTCTATGCTCTGTTCCACTTCTGCATCGTTTTTCTTCTATTCCCCACTTTCTTTCCTTTCTGTGCTCAACACACTTTTTTTTGTTCATCTTCTCTTCTGTATTTTATGTTCTGTGTTGCATCTGCATCCTCTTCACTACGCCACTGATATCCACTTCAGGTAGTACATTGTGTCTCCTCCTACCCACATGCATCACGTTTGATGAATCACACTCTATTCTATGTTCTACATTTCTTTCTCATGTCCAATCCTCTCCCGATCATCATTTGAACTCTTCGTCTTCCCTGACGGTTATTTTGGATATTTTCATCATCAATGGTCATTATCCATTGATTCATTGGCTTCTCTAGCAATCACAACTATTTGTATTCTATGTCAGTTACATCCAGTCATTTTTGGCTTCTTTGGATTCTAAGCCCCTTCCTTCATGTGACCATCGGTGATGATCATATTCCTAACCAACAGGCGCTTCCTGACTCATGAATTCGGGAATCTTGGTATGAGACATCTCGATTCTCCGAACTCTCGATATTCGAAGTGGAGCCTAGCGATGTGCTATCTCCTCCCTTAACCTTCATTTATGTGACCATGGTTGTGACCACATGCCTAACTTCTGAGCGCTTCACAATCTCGGATTAGCGAGTGTTAGCTCCTTCTTTCGATATGACCTTGGGTGATGATCTCATGTGACCATGCATTTGTGGGTGCATCCAAAGATGGTTTGAGGGAAACCTTCTCTTCACCCCACAATTCACTACAGAGCTCCACTTTTCCTTTCTCTAAAACCACGGTTTCGATTGTGGTCCTCCTTCAACATTTTAAATTTTTCACACCTTCAATCCCCACAATGCGACGGGACCGTCGATCTCATGATCTTGATGGTTCTCCTGAACTAATGGTTCATATCTATCCTCTCAATTCTGTGGATCAAATCTAGCCTTCCTAAATCAACGGTTGTGATTTACTTCATGATCTAGGATTCATGAGTTTCAACTCTCAAACCTTGCTCTCATCCGTACATCAATATTCTAGAGTCAATGATATGTTGACACCTGTCCTTCTCAATCTACAACTAGATCAAATATCTTGTGTCCCCTTTCTCAATCAACAATCGAGATATCCTTTGGGTCTCTGGACTTCAGAGATTTTAAATTTCAACTTTATCTCTATCACCTTTTTCCTGGAGATGACAATCCACTGACGCGTGTCCCTTTTGGATCAATGACTATGATCCTTTTGCATCTCTAGACTTCAGAATTCTCAAGTCTCAACTTTCATTGTAGTATGATCAATGGTTGAGAATACTCTCGATGTGATCTTCAGATCAGACAACTTATGTCCACTTCAGTTCCTCGGGACTTCACCCTTCAGGTCTTCGAGACTTCACCTTTCAGGTCTTTAGGACTTCGCAACCTTTCAAATTTCCCGAAGAATATTTCTCCGAAGTAGATCGGATGGTTTATCTATTGTTTTCACGATGAATGATTCTTGTTCACATTGGTACTTTGGCTATTTTACTTACACTATCCTTCCACTGTATTAGATTGATGGTCAAGAATGCTCCCGAAGTGATCTTCAAATCGGACGTCTCGTGTCCACTTAGGGAATTTGACATTCATGACTTCAGGACTTTGGGAAAGTGCTGGTGGTAAAACTCCTGAAGTAAATCCCCCGAAGTGGTGTAACTTGCTTACATCACTTGTTGACATGGCACGAGTCATTTCCTCTTGACACTTGTCATCAAGTGATTATGCCATGTGTACTTGTTGACGTGGTCTACCACATTTCCATGCTGATGTGGTATTCTAATGTAGATCTCCCTGATCTAACGGTCACCGTATGTTCTCTAGATCCGATGGTCCTTATTCATTTTGGATTTTCGTCTCTCTGGGCTTTGGGTCTTTCAAATCAAAAACTGAAAAATCTTGAGGTGAGATTTTTCTGGAGCGTAACCTCCTCGCAACTTTAGACCCTAACTAAATGTTGTTCGTTGATCATGTTCTTAGATCGATGGCTCGATCTATCCATGATGCATATTTTATAGCTTATCCTATCCTTCCACTTAGATCAATCCGATGGTTGACAGAAATTTGGATGATCAAATTCTCAATTGTTTTGCCCCACTTATCTTATCTTTCCATTGATTCAATCTGATGGTTGTTGGTCCTCTGGATCGGTGATCGAACGACCACTTTCGCTCTTCCTCCTGAGCTTCTTATATCTTCATCTTTTGTGCACTCAAGGTTTGGTTCGTAGTTGTTCTTGCCATCAATGACAAGCACATTCTTCTTGTAATCATCCCAACATATTTTTCAACTGGTTGAAGCAGAATGAAGAGAGGATGAGACCGGGTAGAAACACAATAATAGTGGGTATATTAGGGTCACCTTTACATGCTCAAAAAGAGAAGACTTGAAATATATATCAACTAGTAGAATGGTGTCTTGAAGCCATACAACTGAGGCCATGAAAAATTGTGATTTATGTTGTAAAGAAAATGTAGATTCAACCTTTTATACGACTCAGATGATACAACAAATACAAAACAAAGTAAATTTTCTCATCTAGTGATTAAGATTGACAATAAATTTCCAAGGTGAACCAAGGTTTTTCTACCAATAGTTCGAGTATATACAAGACACAATGTAATGGGTCAAACTACTCAAACAACTACAAGGATCAATGGAAGTATGGGTTAAGCATATCTCCCAATAACCCTTATTTTATTTTAAAATAAATATAATTGAATGGGGCCATGAGACATATAACTACTAACAAGAAGTCCAAAATATGAACAAGAAACCAAAAATATGAGCAAAGACTATGTAGGTACAAATGGGTGGCAGTAAGGCTACATATTCTTTCTAAATGCTTGATATAGTTCAACAAGTGAGTTAGCAATGCTTGAACCCTAGAACTAAACCAAACACAAGACAACATGCCTATAAGAGTAGAGCTAGAGTAACTGAAATACATGACTTAGGCATGGATGGTGAATAGAAAATATCAATAATTAAATGGGTTACCAACTTGAATTTCACCCAAAACCAACACACTAGGTAAAAAAAATGGCAAGCAATCAGAAAAACAACCCATGAAAATGAAAATTGTAGAGCTTCTTGCGTAATGGATGCAAAGGCTGAGCAACTCAATAAATTCAAAATTTTATCCAAAACCACTTTGAACTAGAGCTCAATATCATGTGCTAGTGTTTCTTTGCCTTAGAAATCCAAGGTATCCATATATACAATCTATAAACAATTGTATAAGGATGATAATGGTGGAATAAATAGAAAATTACAAAGTCCAAAACTCGCAAAGAAAAAGTGAGCCAAATGATTAAGTGAGTGAAGGTTGCATATGATAGAGGAGGTGATGCAAACCCCACCCACTCCTAGGGGTACGTGTGTCCTCTCGGTCTAGGATCGTTTGAATTCAGGAGTTGTATCAGCTCTTGGGCTCCTGATATACCCCCAAAAAACGTCTTCATAGGTACTTTAACTTGTTCCCATGCATAAAACCAAGTCTGCAAGGGTCGTAATACTCCAACGGAGTCTTCCAAGTGACCTAGAGCCAAAACCGTGGGTCAAACTTCCCTTTTAAATAAAATTCGAGCACTATCCCCCCTTTTCTTGGTGGAAGTCAGATCTGACTATGAGTTGTGACTAGGTGCATATAAAAAATGCGCTACTTCGGTGCTCTGTAGCTGCGGGCTCCAAGAGTTTCAACACCACAATACCACAACTCCTATGAACACATGGACACATGAACTTTTGAACAAAGGAAGGGAAATTGATGGTCCCAAAACTTCGTCAAGAACTACGGCTCCCAGAAAACTTCAGGATCCTGGGCTTCAGGAATTTTCCCATTTCAACCATACAATTCCTCTTAATCTACGAACTCTGAACTCATGGATCAGACGACCAACGCTTCCTCCGCAGATCAATGGTCCATGGTTACTCCACACTCCATAATTCAGATCTTTCCGTCGTTAAATACATCTAATCCCCTGAAGTGCCGAATTCGTGAACTCACGAAGGGGATAAATTGATGACTCTCCACTCTCTGCTAACCAACGATTATGATCTGCTCTGGGAATCTGGGATTTAGGAATTTCAAGCGACTAACATACACACTCCTCCAGACTACTGAACTCTAAAATTCTTTGAAGGCATGATTTTTTGTCCATGTCTCCCGACTGATGAATAACCTAGATCTACTCCAGGCTTTGGGATTTGAATATTTTCGATGCTAGACTTTTGTTTCCTCCCAAATTCATGAAATCTAAATTTGTGAAGGATAATGGATCAACAACCCTCATTCTATCGACAATCAATGGTTACAATTGGATCTAGGACTCCAGGATTCGGGAGTATTCGTTGATCCAACCCTCAACACCCCCAAACATGAATCAATGGAGGATATATCCACGCTCCACGTATCCTTCCTCGATAGACAGTCGAGATCAACTACGACTTCCGGGAGTTCTCAACCCAAAACAAAACACATCTCAATTCCTCCTAAGTCCCAAGTCTCCGGACTCCAAGAGCTGGCGCCACATGTCCCCACTTATCAACATATAGTATTTACTCCACTCTTTGGATCTCCAGGAGTCTTGAACATTGCATGCCTCTGTTACCCTAGATAGTCAGGATTCCAAACTAGATGCCTTGATCTATTGACACATATCCTCCTCTGATCAATGGTCTAGATTCTCTCCGGACTTCTGTCTCTTTTTCTCTCAAGCTTATAAAATATCTAAACTCACAAAATCCAAAGGACTTCTAGGGTTAAACCCTGCATTGCATACCTATATCTAACGGTTTTCGATCCATGCACTCAAATGCTACGGATGAGATCTATACTCCTCCTCTGCACGCTCCTTCTCCTGTCTAGACTTAGATTTGATGGTCCAGATTGCTTCCCACAACCAATTTGGATGTTTTTGTAGCTTATGCTCATGTTGTTGTGCAAATTTCCATACAATGAAGGATTTCTCAATTTTATCAAAGGATTAACCTTTGAATTCTTCCTCTGCAAGCCTGAATTCTTGGTCTCTACCTATGTTGTACCTCCTGATCTTTCGACTCTTTCAAGGTTTTCAAAGGGAATTGGCCCTTTTCTTCTTCAACAAATCCTTCTACAATCCTAGAACCAAAGACGCTCTTTCTCTTGAGCTTCGACACTTTAAAATCCTTGACCTTTCGCACACTCCTTTCCCTTTCTTTCTTCAGCTTGGGACTTTGACAATCACCTGCACACTCCTTGCTCTTACTTTCCTTAGCTTGAATAACACATACTGAAGTGTCACCTCTCTGCACTCCTTGCACCTTCTACTCTACATAAACTCCGACTATCTCTCCTAAGCTTAAAGTTTTGGTGTTCCCACTTGGAAACCTACTCCCAGAACTCAAAAGAGATTTCTTAGGCTCCTCAGAGTGTTCAGTAACTCTAATGTGCACTCCATTGAACAATATTCCCTAAACTCAAGACAGAGTTCTAGTGCACTCCTTGCATTGGCTTCGTAGAGTTTTTCAACAACTCTAGTGTGCACTCCTTGCACTAGCCTTAAGATCCTAAAACACTCAGAAAACTACATAGATAGGAATTTCTATCAATTTATGCAAATGAAACATACATGCGCTGACATCATTCACACATATACATAGAAAACATTCAGATACCTTTAGAAAACACATATAAATCACACAGAAACTCATATGCATGGAAATCTACTCGTTATATTAAAAATTGAATGGTCTTTACACTGTGTACAAGACTGGATTGCAACTGAGTCTCAGTTCCTTCTCCTCTCCTCTTTTCTCTCGCTCTCCTAATTTCCAACCACCTCTACTTGGCATACATTACATTGATTTATACATGAGGGGGATTCTCAAGCTTTCCCTCCAATCTAACTTAGTGCTATCACTTCACAATAAAAACAACCTACCACTAAGGCTTTATTACAATAAATAAACATCTAGTCCGAATCAGATCTAGATACACTTAATTTTCAGCCATTAAAGGAGTCTCTACACTCAGCCTGTATAAACATAGTGGCTCAAATTTCCTTGATGTTGGATTACTGAGAGGGGGGATGAATCGGTAATAGAGAAATTTAATCCTTTTTAACCATATAATCCAAGTTTTATATCAATGTATCATTATCATCCAATAACTTCAAAGTAAATAAGAAATGAACAAATGAACAATCATACACATACACAGTACACCAGTTTTTTACGTGGAAACCCAAAGTGGGAGAAAACCACATAATGCTTTTTCTTATATGTCTTGAAGAATTACATTCATTGGAAGCACCAACTTCCTTTGTTTTCTAGTTGTAACTAGAAGGAGGCTCCAACCCCCTAGTTTCTCAGGATACAACCTTAGGGAAGCTCCAACTCCCCAATTCTCTGGCTATAACCAGAAGGAGGCTACAACCCCCTATGTTCCCCGGCTACAACCTAAAGGTGGCTACAACCACCTTTCCTTGCCCCGTCCAACCGCCCTAAAGTAGAAGGAGAATGATGGAACCACTGTCCCACTATCACTGTGAGATATACCATTGTAAACTTGTACCAATAAATATGAACCATGGATCAACCATGCATCAACCTATGCCTCAACCTGTAATCAACCTGTACCATAAACAAGTGCATCAACCATGCACCAACCTATACCAAACAACCTATGATCAACCTGTAACATAAACAAGTGAATCAACCATGCACCAACCCGTACCTCAACCTGTACCATGAACAAGTGAATCAACCATGCAACAAACATGTACAAATAACCTGTCACAACAACCTGTCAAAACAACTTGTCCAAACAACCTATCACAACAACCTATCTCATCAATCTTATCGATCAAATCAGATCTACTCACCAAGATCAATCACAAAGACAACTCTCAAATATGTGCATCAACCAAGCATAACACAACAACTCATAATCATCACCAAGATCAATATGTGCTTCTAATTGTTAAATTTTCTACTATTATTAGGTTACCTTTCTATTTACTAGATAACAATAGCATATACAGGATCACTAAGACAAACACAATCACAAGAGTACATGAGCATTTATCTTGGGAAACCCTCAAGGGGAAGAAAAACCTGAAAAAACTTCCTTAATACAGATAGCCAATACAATGCCAAGATAATGAACCAAACAACATAGAAATTCCTCTTTCAAGGATGCACCTCTCTCTCTCTTCCTTCTTCCGGCAGCTGGTAACTACAACTTCCTTCAATACTTGTGCACTAGATGAGTGAGATGAGTGTGTGTCCAAATGAGGCGTTGGACTCTCTTATTTATACAATCTGGCAGGTGTTGAACAAGTGTCTTTTCACTGGCAGGGCCAATTTCTCATTCTGGGTGGTTATAACCACTTTAGTATATTCTGGCTGGGCCGACTTCTCATTCTGGGTGGTTATAACCACTTTAATATATTCTGGTTGGGACGACTTCTCATTCTGGGTGGTTATAACCACTTTGATGTATTATGGCTAGGTCGACTTCTCATTATGGGTGGTTATAACCACTTTAATATATGTTGGGGTCGTCTTTTCATTTATTCTATTATAATTAGGGTTTGACCAATCCGCAAAAAGGGATTTGGTAAATTACAATGCCCAACATGATCAATCCACAAAGGGGGACTGATCTAATCAATAATAAATACATTTTATCTTTATCCACAAAAGGGGATAAAAATATTCTTTGCAGTTACAAAATATTTTAACACTCCCTCTTAACAAGAAGGATATATTTTAACACAGGTCACTAGACGTCAACATCAACTAAGTAGCAGCATCCACTGGATAATATCATCAACTGGGCAACATCATCAACTGGATAACAACATCAAATGGATAACATCATCAACTGGGTAACATCATCAACTGGGTAACATCATCAAGTGGGCAACATCATCAACTGGATAATTGGAGGCATCCACTTGGTCATCTAGAATCATGATCACTGACTGGCATATCTATAAATCATCGAAAGTTTTGTTCTCTTTATCTTTGTGCAAAATATACTCTTTCTTTCTTTTGACTTCACGCAAAAGTTACTTCTTTCTTATCTTCACACAAAAGATATCTTATATTCACACAGAAGATGTCTTATCTTCACACATAAGATATTCTATGAGTTTTTCCTTTCTTTTTATGTTCTCCCTTCTCTTGTAATCATATATATCACCCATCCACTGGGGAGGACTACTACCATAGCTTCACTCCTAGTCATCCCACATGAACTAGAGAATCTAAGATGCTATCCTAGGCAAGACTAGAATCCCTTTCCATGATCCATGCAGGATCAGGACACAAACTTCAAGAGCCAACTAACCATTCCACATGGTCAAGGTTTGTGTTCCAGGCTACTCCATCCTTAGCCAAAGGAGAGTATCTACTTGCTTGCCCTTAGAGAAACATCCACATTCCTCTCTACAAGGGTCTTCACACCCCTCTCTACGAGGGTATTCTAGCATGTCCCTAGAGTATCCAAAACTCAACACTTGGGCAAAGGCCAACCTTGGAAAATTTCTCATTCCCCTTCTCTGCGAAGGTCTACCTATGGGATTGCTCATTCCTTCTCTACGAAGGTCTCTTCCTTATTTACGAAGGTCTAGCTATGGGATCCAAAAAAATCTCTTGTGGTCCAAAATCTTTCAATGGTATAATACCATGCTACCCATCTATTGGGCACCATCCATATACTGGATAAATTTTATCTTGATCAAAATATCTGGGCGCCATCCATCTGCTTTCCTAACTGCATCAAATAACGATCTTCTATTTCAAACTCAGAGACATAGCTCCCTCTTGCACCAAACTGATAGTTTCTAATCATCATCCTTGAAGTTCTCTTTTGTAATATTCTGGGTGCCTTCTTGAGTTCACATATTTCTTTCTTTCTGTCTTCATACTAGATCAACCTTCTCCCTCTGCATATATAAGAACAGTACTGGAGAAACCTGTAGTTACCTGCATCTCATCCACTATATCTAAGTATCCATATTTTTCTTTATCTCGAATATTTATGCTCTGCATCTTTAGGAGCCTCCTGCTCCTATATAAATATAGGAAATTGTCTGGTCTTTATTAACTGTGATCATATCATATGTCCTTCTTGTGTTGTCTAATTTCTGCAAGCCACGACATAAGTTCTTTCTTCCGAGACTTGTAAACTTACTTACAGTATGCTTTATTTGTCACTCTCATGAGTGATCATACATGAAATAAATATTTTATCTCTTTCTTAATCCTCTTCTTTGATACTTCCTTCATAAGTCTACATAGACACTGAAATAAAATGAGGTTAATTAACATTCTCACAAAAAACTAACTTGTAATGAGAAGGTATTAAAGTAAACAAGATACTAAAAATAAACATGAATACTTATCTTTTGTTTTTGTGTGGGGAGGCTCTACGGACTCCACCATTTTCTTTCTTTCTTCAGATCAAGTATCTTCAAATTAAAGTACATAATCCTTAATTTATGCTAAAGATTTCTTTGAGGGAGGAAATTCCTCTTCTTCTGCCACATGTGCTTGATACTTTCTTTTTCCTTTTCCTTGAGGATAGTCATAGAAAAAGTGTCCCAACTTTTGACAGCTGTAGCATTTTATCTTTGAAACATATTTCTTCTTGTCTGGAACTCTTACGGAGTTATATTATTTATTTTTCTTCCTAAAGGAACTTCTTTTGTTCTTTTGAGTTGTAAGAGCTTCCTCTTCATCGACAATTAATCTCTTATGTTTGTCCGCAAGTCTAGATTCTTCATGTGTGCAATATGCCCATAACTTATCAAACTTGGGTAACTTGGTTCTTGCACACACTCGTTGTACAAAAGGAATCCAAAATGTTGGAAACCCATTTAGGTTTGTGGTTACAATATCCTTTTCACTAATGACATCTCCAGTAGTTGCAAGTTGATCTTTGATCTGAGAAACTCTCATAAGGTAGGATGTGACAGATTCTGATTTTTCCATATTCATATTACGAAGTTGATTTCTTCAGGTAAGATTATGGTTGATGTCTTTGCTTTCACATAACCTGTTGAGTGCTTCATACATTTGCCTTGCTATCTGTAGTTTGGATATATGAGGGATCAAGTGATCCTTCACTGAATTTGGCACGATTCTCTTTGCTTTCTTTTCATTCTTCTTATGCTTGGTCTTTTTCTCTTCTTCATCTGGTTCCGATACACCCACTGTAACATGTTCTAGGAGATCATTCTCATCTAGAATCATCTGCAACCTATGATTCCAAGATCTAAAGTTTCTAGATCCTTCCAACATGTCTTCTACCCTCATGCTAGTAGCCATTCTTTCTTGTCGTAGAAACCCTAGCCCTCCGGACTATAGAAAT
This sequence comes from Picea glauca, assembly GCA_000966675.3. NCBI lineage: Eukaryota > Viridiplantae > Streptophyta > Pinopsida > Pinales > Pinaceae > Picea > Picea glauca. The sequence goes on along the minus strand of JZKD02S1968667.1, from coordinate 817,975 downwards.
AAAAAAATCAAATTTCTTGGATCTGAAAACTAAACTCACCAAAATATGTCCTGGACTGAGGAGAGTATGATGGTACAGTGAGATTTCTGAAAATCCAAATTTTACCCCTTCAAACTTGATCTGTGGATTTTTGGACTGGTGCTTCTGGTTTTCGGGTACTTCTGGTACTCTGGTACTTCTTGTACTTTTGGTACTTCTGGTACTTCTGGTACTTTATGAAAACTAGGGTTTCACTTTCCAAGATATCTAGCCACTGAAAAGGTGCACTGAATATGCCAAAGTGTTCCTTGAGGTAGGTCCCACCTTTCTAGATGGTTTTGAGGCTGAAAACCTTGTTTAATAAAAAGACCTAATTTCATGTATGGAAAAAGTGACATTTTTCTTTTTCCTGTGAAATATGCTCTCTTCAGCTTAGCTCTGATACCATGTTAAAGTTTATACTATTATTAGTTTACCTTTATATTTACTAGATAATAATAGCATAGACAGGATCACTGAGAGAAACACAATCACAAGAGTACACAAGAATTTGTCCTAGGAAACCCTCAAGGGGAAGAAAAACCCAGAAAAACTTCCTTAATATAGATAGCCAATACAATGCCAAGCTAATGAACCAAACAACACATAAATTCCTCTTCCAAGGATGCACCTCTCTCTCTCTCTTCCTTCTTCCGGCAACTGGTAACTGCAGCTTCCTTCAATACTTGCGCACTAGATGAGTGAGCTGAGTGTGTGTCCAAATGAGGCGTTGGCCTCTCTTATTTATACAATCTGGCAGGTGTTGAATAGGTGTCTTTTCACTGGCAGGGCCGACTTCTCATTCTGGGTGGTTATAACCACTTTAATATATTCAGGCTGGGCCGACTTCTCATTATGGGTGGTTATAACCACTTTAATATATTATGGGGCCTTCTTTTCATTTAGCTTATTACAATTAGGGTTTGACCAATCCACAAAAGGGGATTTGGTAAATTACAATGCCTGACATGATCAATCCACAAAAGGGGATTGATCTAATCAATAATATATATA
>JZKD02S1968667.1:781986-816893 GCA_000966675.3 Picea glauca | reverse complement strand
ACCTTCCTTAACTTTAACAACAAGATACTATCATTTTCATCAAACTTTTCTTTAGTCTCACATGACTAGTTTTGGATTAGTCAACAACCCTAACTTGAAATAATCATAACTTTGTGCCTATAATGAATAAATATGTTAAACAGATACACAATGTTCTTCATTGTTTTTATGCAATTCCTCTAGGTGTTACTACTTGGAACCTCTCAGAAAAGGATTTATATAAAAAATGGCATACCTTGTTGAATTCTGGCTTATTCTACAGAGAAACCTTGTAGAGCATTCCCCACATGGAATATTTGTTGAATCAATCTGAAAATGTTACACAACATACTATAGAATTTACTATAACCAACGCATTTTGTCTTACTGAATTTGGATCTATTATGAAGAAGTTATGACATTTTTACCCGAAACACCTGTTTTAGACTAGTTTCAAGACTAGCCACAAACCCTCTTTTCCACAGAGTGTAACTCCCAAAATACAACGACCCACAAGATGAAGTTTTTACCACAGATACTTGGATATGTTTCCTCAATGGAATAGAAATTTCACAGTCTGAATCATTTTAGAAAAAACATTATTTTGAAAATGGGGAGATGACCTGTAAATAACATACCTTAGAAAGCATCATCAAAAGAATTTATCCTTCCTTGAATTACAGCCTTCTTTTCTTCACCTTCCCTCAGAAATTAGGCTTAGATATACTTTGGTTACCTCATAAACCTATATATATTCAATATTCTCAAGTGTGATTTAAAATGAGAGAGCCTTGCCTCTTATTTATACTCTCCAAGTAGCTTCCTTAAAAACATCTTCTAGGTCACTTTGCCCACTTTCCTTATTTTAGGGTTAACCCACTTCTAATTTCTCCATTAAATTTATTATTTAAATAAATTGTTTTTTATTCACTTTGAATTATAGTACACTCATCACTTCACTTTATTATTTACCTTCTAAAATATCTTAAACCACATTGAGTGCTTTGACCTTTTGGGGCTTCTAGATGGCATATGAGGGTCCTCCAACTTTGTAAGGCCATAACTCTCAAACCGTGAGGAGTTATGTGATGTTCCACATACTAACAGAAATGGAATGAAATGTACTATCCATGTAGAATAGTATTACCTTAAAATATATCAATACTCGTACCTTTATCCATCAAACAAATTTGGGTCCATTACCCAAACATGGGTTCTCCAACTTCTCATGTCCATAACTCTCTAACTGTGAGGAGTTATGTGACGTTCCACATACCACCAGAAATGGAATGACAAGAACTATTAATCTAGGATAGTTTCACTCACAAATTAACTGAAATTTATCTCATTATTCCACAAATAATCATGGTTTCTCTAAATATACGTCTAGGATAACTCAATACGCAAAGTGTCTTCCTATGAGGGATTTCACCATAAGGGGACCACTTTGGAGTTCATCCATTTGTACTTATTATCAACCATGAAAAGACAATAATGATTCATCTTTACATCAAACAAACTTGGTTCCATTACCCAAACCTTGTGCTACTGAAATTCGCTACCAGACTTTCTCCAATGGTTGACATCAATCACTAAGGGTTGACATCAGTCTACAATATCACTCTCAAATAGTTGATATCAATGAAAACCAACAATCCATTCAAACTATCCATCAAACTAAGCCAACTTTCTGACACTTGATCCTTTAAAAATTTAATTACATTTAATTCCATTAAAATTTTAGATTTAAACTCAAAATTCGGATGACTATCGTGCCCTTCTTTTGGGATCCATTCCCTCCAAGTGCATTGTTGTGCTAGTTGTTGATGCATTGATGTGTTCGATCGATGCTCCTGTATCATACTCCCACGCTAACAAAAATCATGAGCTCCTTCTCATGGCTCCTCTGCTTCTATTGTTGAGATCCTTCTGGGTCCCAAACTTGAACCTGGAGTTGTCCACTTGCTCCTCTACTTTCTTGTTGCTAATGTCCTGCTACTACTGCAGGTTATTCTCTGGTCAACCTCCATATACTATTGATTGTCTCCTTTGTTTATTCCACCATCAACCTCTTTCTCTCCTCTATATCCCTTTCCATTCGATCTATTGGATGGATTCTTTCATGCAGTCCTCTATGGTGTTACACCTCCTCTTCTTCACACAGGTCGAAGGGTAGATCGTCATGATCTCCCATGTTGATTTTATCTCCAATGGCATCGGCTTGCCACTCTACTACATATTCCACTTCTATAGTGATGTTATTGAGTTGTTTCTTAGCCATCTCCTCTGAAAGTTTAAATTTTGTTAGTCCTACTCTTCTTTCATCTCCTTGTGTTGGTACAAGTCCAACTACATCTAGATGCTCCTCGAGCTGGTATCCTTCTCCACTCTTCATGACCACATCCTTATAGCAGTATTCTTCTGTCTCTAGATTTCTCAAACTATCCAGCTTCCTTTTGCTTCCTGCTGCATTCTTAGCATCATCTTGTTGAGCCTCTCTCGGGTCTCCTTGATTTCTCTATCCATTTATTCTATTCTCAACCTCTTGGAGTCTTCTCCTTGACCTTGTCTATGGCCTTCATTATCAATATCTATTTATATTTTTTTATCTTCTACTTTCTCACTATGAGTTACAGTCAGCCTCTTCCCAGCTCCTCCTTGCTTAGCCTCGTGGTTCACCTATTGGAACGTCCTCTGAGATTTTACACTTCTACTGAGTGTAGGCGCACAACTTGCACTCACTCCTTCTCTTGAGCACTCCTTTATCTCTAGCTATTGTAGTCCAACTACTTACCTTAAGAGCTCCATGGGCTCTCATTTTCTTCAAGAGAGCAACTGGTCCTTCTCCTTCAACCCACCTGGTTTTCTGTTATCTATTGAAAACTTGCAAATAGTGTTCACACAGAGCATTAGTTCTTTGTCCTCTTATCCTTTGTATGTTGTCTATAGACACAAATATGCTATGATACCACTTGATGCAGACCCCATCCACTCCCATAGGTCCACGTGACCTCTCGGTCTAGGATCGCTTGAATTCAGGAGTTGGATCAGCTCTCGGGCTCCTGATGTACCCCCAAAACATGGATTGACATGTCCTTTCCATTATTCCCATGCATAAAACAAACTCTACGAGGGTCCTAATACTCCAACGGAGTCTTCCAAGTGACCCCAGGCCAAAAACGTGGGTCAAACTTCCCTTTTAAATAAAATTCGGGCACTATCCCCCCTTTTCTCAGTGGAAGTCACATCTGACTGCGAGCTGTGACCAAGTGCATAGCCAAAATGTGCTACTTCGGCACTCTGGAGCTTCGAGCTCCAGGATTTTCAACACCACAATACCTCAACTCCTCTGACAACATAGATGCATGAAATTCTAAAAAAAAAAGGGAAATCAACGATCCCAAACCTTTATCAAGATCTATGGCTCATAGACAACTTCAGGATCCTGGGCTTCGGGATTTTTCCCCGTTCAAACATACAATTCCTCCAAATCTGCAAACTCTAAACTCACGGATCGGATGGTTGACGCATCCTCCATAGATCAAAGGTCCACGCTTACTCTGCACTCCAATCTTTAAAGCTTTCCACCATGAAATACTTCCAATCCTCCGTAGCGTTGAATCGACGAACTCGCGAAGGTGATAAATCGACGACTCTCCACTCGCCACTAACCAATGGTTGTGATCTTCTATGGGACTCCAGGATTCTAGAATTCCAAGTGAGTAACATACACACTCCTCTAGAGTACCAAACTCTAAAATTATTTAAAGGAATGATCTATTTTCCATGTGTCTCGACAGATGGACTGCTTGGATCTACTCTGAACTCCAGGATTTGGAGCTTTTCGATGCCAGACTTGTGTTTCCTCCCGAATTCATGAAGTATGAATTCGGGAAGGATAATGGATCGATGAACCTCGTTCTATTGGCATTCAATGATTATTATTGGCTTTAGGACTCCGAGCTTCGGGACTCCTCGTTGATCCAACCCTCAATACCTCCGAACTCCAAATAGGCGGAGGATAGATCCTCACTCGATGTGTCCTTCCTAGACAGACAATCAAGATCAACTCTAGCCTTTGGGCCTCTTGGATTTCTCAACCCAAAATAAAACACCTCTCAATTCCTCCAGAGTGTCAAGTCTTCGGACTCCAAGATCTAGTGGCATGTGTCCCCACCTATCAACGGTTGGGATTTTCTCCGCTCTTTGGAGCTTTGGGAGTCTTAAACACTTCATGCCTCTGTTCTCCCAGATATTCGGGCTTCCAGAATACCCATGATCTGTTGACACGTATCCTCCTCTGATCAACAGTCCAAATTCTCTCTAGACTTCAGGACTTTTGGAGTCCTGTCTCTTTTTCTCTCAAGATTGAAAAATCTTTGAACTCATGAAATACCAACAACTTCTAGGATTAAACCCCATGATGTGTACCTGGATATGACAACTTTCGATCCTTGCACTCATATCCTATGGAAGGGATATGTACTCCTCTTCTGCATGGTCCTTCTTCTGTCTGGATGTAGATCCGATGGTCTAGATTGCTTCCCGCAACCAATCTAACAGTTGTTGTAGCTTCCTCTCCTGTTGTTGCGCAAATTTTCTTACAATGAAGGATTTATCAATTTTCTCAAAGGCTTAACCTTTGACTTCTTCTTCTGTAATCGAAATTCTTGGTCTCTTTCTGCGATGTACCTCTTGATCTTTCAACTCTTTTGAGGTTTTCAAAGGGACTTGGCCCTTTTCTTCTTCAACAAATCCTTATGTCCTCCTGGCAGCAAATAAATTGTTTCTCCTAAGCTTCAACACATTAAAATCCTTGGCCACTAGTGCAATCCTTGCACTTTCTCTCTTCATCTTGGGACTTTGATAGTCGCCTACACACTCCTTGCACTTACTTTCCTTAGCTTGACCAACACTTACGAAGTGTTTCCTTTGTGCACTCCTTGTCCCTTCTACTCTAAATAAACTCAGACTATCTCTCTTGAGCTTAACTTTCTGGTATTCCCACTTGGAAATCTACTCCCAGAACTTGAAAGAGACTTCTTGTGTGCTCCTTACATTAGCTCCTTAGAGTGTTCAGTAACTCTGATGTGCACTCACTTGCACAATCTTCCTTTCTGATTTTTTGTCCTATTCTGGTTTTCCCACCTGGCAAGCAATTCCTTGAACTCAAGACTGAGTTCTAGCGCACTCCTGGCGATGGCTTCACAGGGTTTTTCAACAAATCTAGTGTGCACTCCTTGCACTAGCCTTAAGAGACCAGAACACTTAGAAAACTACAGAGATATGGAATTCTATCAATTTCTGCAAATGAAACATACATGCACTGACAAAATTCACACATATACACATAAAACATTTAGATACCTTCATAAAACACATATAAATCACACAGAAAATCATATGCAGGGAAATTCTCTCTTTATATTAAAAATTGAATGGCCTTTACACTGTGTACAAGACTAGACTGCAACTGAGTCTCATATCCTTCTCCTCTCCTCTCTTCTCTCAGTCTACTAATTTCCAACCACCTATGCTTGGCATACATTGCATTGATTTATACATGAGGGGGATTCTCGAGCTTTCCCTCCACACTGCCTTAGTGCTATCACTTCACAATAAAAAAAACCTACCACTAAGGATTTATTACAATAAATAAACATCTAGTATGAATCAGATCTAGATCCACCTAACTGACATCCATTAAAGGAGACTCTACACTCAGCCTGTACAAATACAGTGGCTCGGCTTTCCTTGAACCTTCAAAAATATAATTACATTAAATTTCATTAAAATTTGAGATTTAAACTCAAAATCGGGATGGTTGTGCGCCCTTATTTTGGGATCCTTTCCCTCCAATTGCATTGTCGCGCTAGCTGCTGACGTGTTGATGATTTGGAGCGATGCTCCTTCATTAGGAGGTCATTGAAAGGTGGGTATGAATAGTAACATTTGGATATGGATAAATGACCAAGAGAAAATAAGAATGAATAACACCCATGCCACATTAAATGTATATTGGAGGAGAGGTACACGAATGGGTAAGTGTCAAGTGTTGGAATATTCACCAATATTGAGAGAGCGGGGGTGAATTGGTATTTAGAACTTTTTACCATTTTTAATCACAATATGTAAACATTAACTTTTCAAAAATTCCATTCACTTATGATTGCATTTAATATATCATAAACATATAACCATATATGCACAATACAAAATAATTTTATGTGGAAAATCAAATGGGAGAACACCAAGGAATGCTTTTTAATATATATCTCTAATATTACATTCACATGAAGCACCAAATTCCAATATTCTCCAAAACCAACTGGAAGGATTCTCCAACTCCCTTATTTACAGGCTCCAACCTGAAGGAAGCTACAACTCCCTATATTCTCTAGCTCCAACTGGAAGGAGGCTCCAACCCCCTAGTTTATATCATCCAACTTGAAGGAAGCTACAAATCCCTAATTTACCAACACTGATTGGAAGGAGGAATCAACCCCATAGTTTTATAAGCACCAACTCAAAGAAATATGAAACTCCCCTACAAGAATCAACTTGCTATATGAGGACACCAATATTCTCATTCACCACTCAACCACCCTTGTTTCGTAGGCATCAACCTGAAGGAGACTCTGATCTCCTACCTTGCACCACCCTGCCACCCTTGAATATAGATAATAGAATAAACATGTCACTATTGTTGAGGAAAATATATGAAATGATCTTACTCAAGCATTTTAAGATTCTTCTTGGCTAAAGAAAAATAGACGGGAATGTCACCCTATGTTTATAGTCATCAAAATTAATATCCCAACTCATAGGTATTGATTACAAGTGCTTAGGATAGTCTTTTTTAAAATACAAGCTTGCTGAAAAATTCAGTATTTATATGATTTTATAAATATACCAGTTGTTGAAATAAATGTAGATACATAAGCAAAGACACCAAGATGATAATCAAGACAAATGAGACATAAAGCAATCCTTTATTTCATTCCAATTCACCAAAGAGGCATTCTCTTTACAAAATATCATGAAGAAGTTTTGGACCAAATTCAAACATAGATATCCCCGATGGAACATAAAAAAGGACCTCTAACAGAAAATAAAAAAACAGAACTTTAAAAGTTGGATCATCTTGCCACGGATTGTTTCCCACTCGACTCTGCACAATAGCCTTTGCTAGTCATGAAAAATAATTCACAAACAGACAAGTCTACACAGACTATCAAAGATAGATCAATACCTCTGAAAAACAAGTGTTTGAATGATGTAATTCAACCTTGAATCTTGTTGTCTACAATAATACCTTGCTATCATAAAGAAGAATGAGGCTTGTGATAAATTAAGGAATGAATGAAAACTGAACTATCTCAACATAAACCCAAAGAGAAAACCTTAGTATGCTTCTCCTTCTATCCTTCTCTTGTTCCTCCCTTTCCTTTTGCCTTTAAGCAAATTAGAATTGGTTGAAGTAGTGGAACTACTTCATTAGTTAAGTTAACTAAAAACTCAACCAACGTTTTAGTTAGGGGGAAAAGTAATAAATCATAAGAAGGGTTTTTAATAAATAATAACTAGTAGGTGGGACCCCTTGTGACTCCCATTTAGCTCTTCACAATTATAACATAACTATTTAATTAAACAAGAACATCTCTCCTTGTGACTCCCATCATCACATGCATGTTTGACAATTTATTCAAAAATACATTACTCCTATATCCAAAAAAAACATGTTGTCCAAAACCTCTGAATTCAATTGTCATCAACAATAAATAATATAAAACTCAAAAGCCATATTTTCCACTTTGAGATGCAATCGTTCCCTTGGTTGTGTTGAGCCTTTAGGACTAATCTCGTTGATCACATCAGAATAATCGTCCCTCAAATGCATCCAGGAAGACACAGATTTATCAAATCCATTGGAGGGTGAGGAAGGGGAAGCGGTGGATTTTCCTTTGTCAAGGGCATGGTGGGCCTCAATTTTCAATCTTTTTCTAGCATTGGAGGACTGCACTAGTGAGTGGGCAGGGGAATCTTGGACAATCTGATTGTTAGGCAGGATAGTAGGTAAAGACAAATTGGGCCAGCCACGATGTTGGGAGACTATCGGGTGGAAAATCTCTTGACATCCGTCATTTTCTGGAACCTCGGGTTGCAGTGAGACATGAGGGGTCACGGGAATAACAGGGGCTTGTGGAACTTGGAAGGGAGGCCTTTCAGGCCTCAGTTGGACCACTCCTTTCCCAATCCAATTGAAAAACCTAGCCTGAAATAGCTGGCCTAACTCTTGTGATTCAACATCAAATTGTATGGAGAATCTTGGTCTTCTTGGGCCTATGTTCCAATTACCTCTCCCTCGGTTTCCTCTGCCAAGGCTACCTCGGTTGAAAAACCTCATTTGTGCATGCATGATTGATTAGAAAATAGTTCCTTTAATAACCATATATGACAACTCCTTAAAAATATGAAATAGACTTTGGCTTAGCAACATATTAGACTCATGTAATCCAATCCATACAAATTGTTTAATTGTTGTCAATGAGCAGGGGGTGAACAAAAGGTCCTGGGATATGCGAGGGGTTTGTATTGAGCGAAAAATGATAAAATGAGGGGGAAAATAAAAATGGTTACTGCTCACAGACATTAAACAATCAACTGTAATGTAAACCAAGGAACATGTCGTTGTAATCCATCCAAGAAACTGTGATTTCAAACTATTACAATACATAATTCTCTTACTGTAATTTGATTTTAGGAATAGGGAGTGAAAAATGGATATGTGAAAGTGAGGGGATTGTAATTAGCGAAAAGTGAAATAATGGTAGGGAAAGAGAGCGAATATTGTTCATAAAATTAATTAAGTAATCCATAAAACCATTATATGTCAAACGCAAAAGGTCCAACATCAACCAAATAATCATTGTGCTCAATTAAACAACTACTGTGTATAATTCAATCAATTATGTGTATCAACTTGCTTACTGTTCATAATTAAATTTTTAACACAGTGTCATCAAACAAGACAATATGCCTTCCATAAAAACCTATAGAAGAGTTTTATTTCTCCTCATTTATCCACTTATTGTTTTAAAACAATTTCCAAATGAACACAAAGACACTTATTTCCACTTTCTTCAGCATCAAAACATCAACCATTGTCCATGAATTATTTCCTTAATCAAACACAGACACAAAAGCATGGTTGATTTCATCCCTCAATTTCATTTAACAATTAAATTGTAATGAGACCATATTGTCACAACACCCGTGCATATCTCTTTTAATATGTATGATATTCATCAATCATACATAATGGACAGTCAAACACAATGATCAATATTTCAATTTAGAATAAACTTGACTTTCCATTTAAACACATAGTAACAAAAATCACTATTTCAACTCATACGACGTTGTGGGACACATAGACCACTCAACAAAATGCAAGAGAATTTATGTGACTGACATGTATAATTACCCTGAAACCAAATATCAACGATGTTGAGCTATCAATCCAATAAAACGAGGCAACAAGAGTATGCCCAATCCCATTTCTGAAATCGATGAAATTGCAAAAAAACCACATTGTTTAAAAAAAAAACCCATGACCATCTCTAATGGTGCAATCAAACAATATCCATATCATATACAGTGGATAGCCATGACACAATTATCACGATTTCAATACTCTCATTTGGTGATTTAAAACACACAGTCACAACAACCATCAACCCAACCTAACATGATGTAGGAAGGCCACTCATACTAATTCATTACGCATGAAGCATCGCTATGATTTAATCAATTATATGTAAGAGACAACGAATGTGTATTTAATCTCATTCTCCAATCAACCAGTTAACTATTGGGCCTTAGAAATGTCGTATTTTCATCCACCTTTTCCTTCATTATTCATTACATTCCATCGTCCCATTAACCTTTTATTATACCATTTTCATAAATACATTTGGGTTTCACATTATTATTTTCCACTTTATTCATTTTAGTATTATAAGTGAATTTATGATTAAATATTATAAATTAACATATTTTCATTATATCTCAAGGTTGGATGAGTTTTATGATGTGTACGGGTATATTTGAAGATTTCAACAAATTCAAATATTACCACCTAGCCTCAAATTCGAATTTTATCTTCAGTCTTTGAAGATTTGAAGAATATTTGGGATAATCATTCAAGCATATTCAAAGGAGAAGATCATGGAGATTTTTATGGCATATCTTATCCAAGATTTGTGAGAGATGTGTGGAGGATTTGAAGGGATCATATCTTGTAATAATAGAAAATCGGTTGAGAGAATAGTGGATCTGTAATTATGAGACTCTTATCTTATCTTCAAGACTCTCGTGTATAAAAGAGAGTGTTCTCTCTTCGTTTGTGGGGAGTTAGAGATGAGATATTAGACTTAGACTAGCTTGAGGTCTTAGAAGGGGATTCTTATCTTTGATTCTTTCATTTTTATTCTTTCATGATTTGTCATTTGATTCTTGTAATACAATTTGATATTGATTTATTGTGTGATCTCACATATGTCTTTTGTCATTCAACTCTTCACATGTTGTATTGCTTTCCTAGATTAATTTCCTACTTTCATAGTTAGTCTTTCAATTCTTTCCTAGATTAATTTCATTTCAACAATTTATATTAGATTACTTCTACTTCAGTCCTGCATATAGTGTGTGTGTGCTTCGTAAGCGTAAGAACCTCGGATTGACAAATTAAATAGTTGGGAAAGTACTCAAATGGAATTAAATGACAATATTTCTGCCTAACATTAACCAAACTGATCTATTGATCCAACTGTTATAATAGCCAATGCAGTGACCAAATAACAATAACCAAAACCATTGTCAACATAATAAAAAAAGATGAGCCAACAATTGGACACTGTCGACGATACCCCACCAACTCATAACATTCAAAAATAAAACCAATAGGGTTTAACGACTCCAAAACGGGCTTGAATAATCAAGGGTTAGCTATGTGGATCATCACAGGGAGACTGGAGTCACCCCCTAACAGCAGTTGAGGACTTCTGAGATCATATGGTGGACACACAGGTCATACCACCAACAACTTCATAGACAGGGTGACCATTCACAAGATAGGGGAGACTAGGAACAGAGGAGCACAAGGCTTCATTTTGGTTTGTAATAACACTGAGAACATGTAGGGAATAACCCTTGTGGTTTTCCCAATCAACCTAAAGAATGCTAAGATAAAACAAAGCCAAGAGAAGAAATCAATCTTAAGCAATCCCCTTGGCATAATAGCCATTGTAACCTACTATGCAACATCAATAGCATGAACCAACCCATACTTAGGTGAACGATACGCAGTGACACAATGTGGTTCAAACCCAACAACCTCATAATCAACAAAACAGTTGGGTATGGTGACAAGAGAAGTGTGGATATAGCTAGCCAATCTAGACCACATAAAACCCTTCAACTAGAACTAGTAAGGATGAAAGAGAGCCTTCATCACTTATAGTTCTTAGAATAATAAAAAAAACTGTTACTTCAACCATTATTTTCATTTTCCATGAAAACCACACAAACAATCTATTCCAGGGAAATATCGCAAATTTACATAGTTTCCAGACTTAAGGAAAGAACAGACCCATACATCACCAAGCCAATATCTATTTCATAACCAGCGCGGGTTCATGGATGGCAAAAATACATACCTGTAACCACGAAAGCCTTAAAAACGCAAGCTTGGTCGAGTAGTTCTTCCTCTGCTTGAAAATCAGAGCTTAACCACAATGAACACAATTGAACAATAGCCAAGCTAGGGTGACATCCAATGGGAGGGGTATGGAGTGATGTGCATTAAATTCATGTTGCCTCCAACCTCCAGTCATTCAACAACTTAGTACACAAATTCCACTGAAATTTCTAATGAACTTCCTATAGAAACTTGCTAATCCATGGAAGATTCTCACCTTGAATACGATTCTTGGCGATGGCCATTCTCTGATTGCTCTCACCTTCTCTAGATCCATCTTCAATTCATTTGAAGATATTAAAAAACCCAAGTAAATGAGTTATGTCTTCATAAAAGATCATTTCTTTAGATTTATCAGCAACATCTCCCGCTGCAATATTCACATAACTAACATTAAGTGCCTCAAATTCTCTTATTTATTTTTACTGAAGACTCATATAGCATCCAGATATACAATCACAAACTTACCAATAAAATATTTTAATACTTCATTCATTAACCTCATAAAAGTACTTGGGGCATGTTACACCTCAAAATTACTCACTTCGATAGTGTCGCAAGTGTCCTCATTACGAGTGTTGTAAGTGTCGCATCTTGTCCGTAAGTGTCGCAAGTGTCAATAAAAGTATGCTACCATCTTTCCTATGTTGTGCCCATAATGACATCATGAAGACAATTAAGACACCTCAAAGGATGGTTTGGAGGAAGGAAAATCACTTGGCAAGAAGTACAAGCCCTTTGCCATTGGACAAATCACTAAAAAAATGATTTTTGGAGAGGAGCGCTCCCCTACCCACTATTAGGGAGTGCTGGTGCACCCTGAGCCTCTTTGGGGAGTGTTTGAGCACCCTGTGCACCCCTTTAGGGCAGCGCTACCCTCTTTTTAGAAAATTTTGGGTGTGTTGAGGCAAATTAGGGAAGAATCCCTCAAATCTTGAAGGTAGTTGTATTCGAATAGATGGTCAAGGCATGATCTTAGGGGAGATCCTCAACTGAAGGAGAGGAATCTTCAACTCATCCCAAATATCTCTCAAGTGGTTGGAATCCTCCAAGGTTATATAAGGAGGCCTTCTCATGGTGAAAGGCAGAATAGAGACTAGAGTTTGATGCCAAACGTATGATCCTATAAGTGGTATTGACAGAGAATGACAATGGAGATTGGAGATGTGAAACTTATGATATCATGAGTGAGATGCCATCAAAGCAATCAATGGATATTGATTGAGTAAAGGGGTTGGACAAGGAGAACTAGAAGAATCTGTTGCATCTTCATTCAAAGGATTGTAAGCACTTTTACTTGTTCTCATTAATATAATCAATGCTTGGCCTATTTCTTTCAAACTTGTGCTTGTTCCATATGAGTTTGTCTGCAGTAGATGGATCTATGATTGAGATAATCTCATTAGAGTAGGAAGTTTTTTGTACCTTTGTTTGTTTTGCAGGACCTATTAGGGAGCTCAGCCTGGACTTTGTAGGGATAAATGTCTCTTATAAGGTACTTATCTTTCTCCTTCTCTTTCATTCATTATCTTGATTAGATCTAAAAGGAGGTCAGTGTCCATGTTAAGCACTTTCTGTCTTGGCCTTAGGAGTCTAGAGACCAAGAGGGAATCCACTTTTCCATAGGAGGATTCACCTACAACAGAAATTGGTAACTCTTTAGGGTCCCACACAAGGTGATGGTGAAGTGAAATCTCACTGTACCTGGAACAGACGTTGGTCAAACTCACTCGGGCTCCTTGGAGGGTAAATACACAATTACTACATGGAAGCTTGCACTAAGGCATAAGTCCATTAAGAAGGTCACCAACATAACCGATCCACCCACTCTATCCCCGCCTCTTCCTATTTTGATCTCACGATGTTCAATTTCATCACCAACTAGTGGTTTCATTATGGGAAGGTTTGTTTGATTGTTTTATTCTCAGATTCATAGCATGTGTTGGTTGTTTTACTTAGTGGACCTTAGGTCGAGTCAGTGTTAATGGCATCCAATCCCGAGAGTACCAAAGGAGGAACCCCTTCTCCTGGGGAACCTTATACCTTTCCTTCTTTTGGAAACTTTGGTCCTCCATACATTGCCACACTGAGTCTTCCGGGACTCACCATCAAATTACCGGTTTGGTTGTTTCCCACTCCGGTGATCTCGAATCCTCCCAATGTTTCAACTTCACCTAATACTTTAGATTTCAGTACACCACCCACACATCAACCTCATGTCGAATTTTCACCTTCTTTGCCCATTAAGTCTCCTTCCCTTTCTCCTTCTTCGTCTAGTGAAAGCTCTAAAGCAAGTAGTCAGGTTGATCAGAAGAAGAAGAAGAGCCCAAAAAGGACCAAGGTTCCAACAACATCAAATGTTGAATCTCAGCAACTAGCTATTGTTAATAGTATTGGGAGTGTTGATGAGGTCAACAATATTAAAATGAAGAATCTGGAACGCAAATTCCCTTGCAGTCTTTGTAAGGGTGACCATTTTCTGAGGGATTTCCCTGGTATTCCCAAGGTCTTAGAAATGTGGTCCTCCACGTCATCGGACTCTACTTGTCATCTCGGTGATACCCCATCAACTAGTGACATTAAGGTTGGTAAGAAAAAGACAACTGTCAAATTCCCTTGCATGTTATGCAAAGGTGATCATTATTCTCACCTTTGTCCTCGCATGGACAAGGCTTCTTCTCTTTTGGAAAAACTTCAACTTACAAAAGGTTATCGTAAGATTTCCCCCAACCCATTGTTAGTTAATGGACTGGTCAATCCGGTTCCATCCCCGGTCAATCCAGTTGATCAGGTGGTCGATCTACTTTCCTCCTCGATTGAACCACAAACCCAAGTAGTTGATCTAGTTCCATCATCGATTATCCCTACTCTTCATCAAAAGAGTGTAACCCAAGTATTCGATCCATTTTTATCCTCATTCAACTGCACTCTCCTGTTCGAGAGTGACACCAAAGCATTCGATCCATTTCCACCCGTTGACCCCATTCTCCCCTTGGAGAATGAAACACAAGTGGTCGATCTAGTTTATTCATCAGTCGATCCCACTCCTCCTTTGACGAGTGCCAAAGTGGTTGATCTAGTCCCTTCCTCGGTTAGTCCCACCCTTCATCCGAAGAGTGCCAAAGTTATTTCTCTGGTCACATCATCGGTCAATCCCACTCTTCCTCTGAAGAGTGCCTGTGCAGTTGATTCGATCCCATCATCGGTTGATCTTACTCTCCCTCTAGAGAGTAAACCCGATGTTGCCCACGTTTTTCTCATTGATACAGAATATACCATGCTGGGGGGCATTCCTCATTCTCCCATGAAACCCCATCCAAGTAATGAGGCCATCCTTTTCGATTGGGGTGCGCTAACTGGACCTCGTCTTCCCTCTCACATTCCTTTCCAGATTACAGTACAGGTTTGTGGTCGGTACATTCCACAAACGCTGATAGATGAAGGTGAATCCATTAGTATTTTTTCGTCTGTTGCTTGGCATGCTTTGGGTTGTCCTCAGCTTGCGACAGTTACATAGAATCCGTTAGCTTTTAACAAAAGAACTAGTCAACCTTTAGGGACCATTCCTCAGTTTCTGGTAACTTTGGGAGGGAAAACTAACTTTATTGATTTCATGGTAGTTAGATACCCCTTCGATTTTTCTTTACTCCTTGGACGGGATTATGTCTATTCCATGAAAGTTGTTGTGTCCACTCTTTTTCATGTGATATCTTTCCCACACGATGGAAGAATGGTGATTATTGATCAACTTTCGTTCATTGGTCCTGACTAGATTACCTCCCTGAATGGTTCTTATATGAAAATAGTATCACCCCCACTGCATGTCAATTATGTGGCGTTGTCTCCCATGACTTCAACTTTAGACGATTTGGATCCGGTAGTTGACATGGTGATTTCTTCAGTAGGGATATTGGAGCCCGATCTCCTTACCTCTGTCGTGGCCCTCGACATGTGTTCCTTCCAGAGTAATTTTCTTCCATCCAGTGAAGATCTCTTGGAAGCCATGATCGAGTTTTTTTCCTTGACATGGTATCCTTCCAGAGTGTTATTCTCTTGGAAGTCGTGATCAAGGAAGGTCTACAAGCATAGTTTTTCTTCTCTATGGCAAGTTCGTTAAAAAATGAAACAGAGGCCTTGAGCATAGTTTTCCTCTCTGTAGCAAGCTTGTTAAAAAATGAAACAACAATTTGGGGATTGAACCCAGAGCCCTGAGCATAGTTATTTTCCTGTGTCCAGCTTGTTAAAAAATGAAACAGTCACCTCTCTTGAACCTTATTTTCATCCACTCTTATCTTGTTTATCCATCTAGTAGAGAAATTGGTGACAACCTTAAAGTTGGTGAATGAATTGAAGCTTGGAGGGCATGTCTCCAGCCTTTGATGATCATTCTAGAGTTAAGCCACTAGCTTTCAATCTGGGGGCATACCGAGATTGGTCTTTGTTCTTTCTTGTGCTCGAAAAAAACATGAGAATGTAACTGAGTATACTTTTATCACTTTTTTGGATTCACATGGATATATGAAAAAGGAACCCTTTGGAGTCATATTTGAGCTCTTTTTAGACTCTATAAACATGAAAATATTGTTGAGTGATCTTGGTTCCTTTTCCACTCATTAAAAGGTTTGAAAGGGCATCTTTTGAGTGATGATTTATCTCTTTTTTGGCCTCGTGAGACTAACATTACGAAAAGGGACAACATTGGAGTCATCTTTAAGTTGTTTTCAGATTCTCTAAATATGAAAAACCACCGAGTTTACCTTCTATGGACTCGTTAAACAATCATACATTGAAGGGCCCCTATGGGACCGAAACCTTACTTCTTCCAGTTCGCTAAACAAAGGAAGAGGGACTTACCAAAGGTGAGTTATATCAAGCATGTGTAACCCTCCTTGAGCTCGTTAAATTAAAGAGAGGTACTCGTTTATATAGATGGGGGGGAAATTGAAAGAAGCAATCAGAGCAGTTTTTTGATAACTCTATCAGTAACTCTTACGGTCGCCCTTGAACACGACACTTTGTCTTTGCATGAATTTTAATCCGCAGAACCTATGCACTGAGCCAATTCTATGAATTTATTTTACTCCTTTGGGTCACCTGACGACAGTCACAAACATCCACTACATCATCAAAGTTTTGGTCCATGTCATGTTTATGTTGTCATGCCTCTGTGTTCAAGGGAAGTATCTTCCTCAAGAGTCATCCATCACAAATATCATGTTTCAATACATGTTTCAGTCCATATTCATTTAATCTACCAATTACATCTTTGTGTTTGTTTCATGTCGTTGATGGGGATACATCAAGGCCCTCCTTTGACGAGTCTCTTCCTATCGACTTCAGCACATTATCCAGGAGCTAGACTTAGAAACTAGTTAGTACCTTGGGACCTGCATGCCTCAATGGTAGGCCTCCTCGTGTCTGACAATGGGTTTACATCATTGACCTCTGATCGGATGATTCCACGGATGTTCAAATTTATCTCATCCATTCACATTCGTTGGAATGTACTAGAGTACCTTGGGAATCATTGACATCAATGGTGATTTCCCTCACACTTGTTAACGGTTTACATCATTAACCGATAATCAAGTGGTTTATGCCATGTTCGACATCAAGACATCTATTCACATGGTTAGATTCATACTATATCAGGATCAGTAAGAAGACCCTAGGTTGAGTCATCACTCTTATATGTACTTTGCCCACGTTGCGAAGGATTTCTCTTGAACTATGACACATATAATGTTACATATATCCACTTTGTATTGGTCGTGGCTATGTCTTGTCATTTTGTAGATCCACTGTGTATCCTTTGTGGTTATACTAGTGGCTATACCATTTTTTCAATATAATAATGGATCCGCAGTGTATTGTATGGTGGCCATACCTAAAAAGTCTTTATCACTCAAGCATAGGTATGCTTGTCTTGGGTTTGAAACATGTCATAATATTTGTTTGATGGTTGTGTGCAGATTTTTCCAGTTTCTTTGCGTCCATACCCTTGCTCGAAAAAGTCTACAAAGTACTTCAGTCATCATCGTCTTCTAACTTCATACTTTGGGGGGCAATCTGTTACACCTCAAAATTACTCACTTCAATAGTGTCGCAAGTGTCAAGGCATGATCTTAGGGGAGATCCTCAACTGAAGGAGAGGAATCCCCAACTCATCCCAAATATCTCTCAAGTGGTTGGACTCCTCCAAGGTTATATAAGGAGGCCTTCTCATGTTGAAAGGCATAATAGAGACTAGAGTTTGATGCCAAACTTATGATCCTATGAGTGGTATTGACAGAGAATGACAATGGAGATTGGAGATGTGAAACTTATGATCTCATGAGTGAGATGCCATCAAAGAAATTAGTGGATATTGATTGCTTAAAGGGGTTGGACAAGGAGAACTGGAAGAAGTTGTTTCACCTTCATTCAAAGGATTATAAGCACTTTTACTTGTTCTCATTAATATAATCAATGCTTGGCCTGTTTCTTTCAAACTTGTGCGTGTTCCATATGAGTTTGTTTGCATTAGATGGATCTCTGATTGATCTAATATCAATAGAGTAGGAAGTGTTTTGTACCTTTGTTTGTTTTGCAAGACCTATTAGGGACCTCAAGATTGAAGCTCAGCCTGGACTTTGCAGGGAAAAACATCGCTTATAAGGTACTTTTCCTTCTCCTTCTCTTTCATTCATTATCTTGATTAGATCTATAAGGAATTCAGTGTCCATGTTAAGAACTTTATGTCTTCTCCTTAGGAGTTTAGAGACCAAGAGGGAATCCACTTTCCCGCAGGAGGATTCACCTACAACAGGGCATTTTTCAAGCCACTCATACAACCCTTTGTTTGTTTTGAAGGTTGTTTTCCACTCATCACCTTCTCTCATCCTTATCTATTGATATCCACTTTTCAGACCTATATTTGAAAAAACAATTCTCTACTCAAGCAATATATTAAGTCATTCATCTTGGGAAAAGGAAATCTATACCTTATGGTGATTTTGTTTATGGCGCTTGAGTCTGTACACATTCTCCATCCTCCATCCTTCTTTGGACTCAACACAGTTGGTATTGTGCATGGACTCAATCTTTCCCTGACTAAACCCTTGTCCATCAAATCCTAGACTTGCTTCTTTACCTCCTCATTCTCTTGAGGTGTCAATCTGTACGTTTCTTTGTTTGGAAGACTCTCTCTTGGTATAATATCAATTTGATGGATGATACTCCTAATAGGTGGCAATGAGTTAGGTAACTCATCCACTACTATGTTATAAAAAAATTCTAACAACTCATGAATTTCCTCAGGAAGATCATCCATAGAAGTACTTGTAAGGATGACTCTAATCTTCCTCACCACATCAAACTGCATCTCCTTTTCCTTCTTGAATTCACTTAGGAGTTCCTTCCTACTCATGAGAAGTATACTTGTGTTGGCTTCTTCCTTCACCTTCTTATCCTCTATTGGAAGTAACATGTTCATTCTACCATTCTTCTCTAAGGTATAAGTATTTTTTCTCCCATCATAAATGAAATTTTGGTCAAACTGTCATGGTCTCACCAACAAGATATGACATACATCCATGGGAATCACATCACACAAAATATCATCTCTATATCCTCCTATCTTAAATTCAACTTGCCATTGTTTAGTTACCATTACGTGGTGTCCTTTCTGCAACCACGAGACCCTATACGTATTTGGATGTGGAGTTGTCTCCAGCTCCAATTTCTCCACCATTTTTGTGGAGACCAAGTTATCAGTGCTCCCACTATAACTTATCACCTTCCATACCATGTTTTTAATCTTGCCATAAGTTATGAACAAATTGTTCCTCTGCACTATTTTTTCCATTTATTTCACTGGCTTCAAGAGAACCTTCCTCATCATCAATGATCTCCCATCTTCTGCGCCTTCTGCCTCAACATTCCACTTCTGCACTTCCAAAATGTGAGCTTTAGTTCCTTTTTATTTCTTTCTCTTGGGGCATTCCCAAGACACTTGTCATGTTTTTCCATAGGTATAACACTTCACCTCTCCTCCTATGCCTCTTCCTCTTCCCCGAGGAAAAGCATTTCTTCCACCATATTGTCTCCCTCGAGAACTTCCTCCTATTTCTGAGTGACTATGTGGCTTTTCAGTCTCAACCTTGGTCTTTTGTGCCTTATCATGGACAATTCCCTTACCTCTATTTAGACTTATCCCTCTGCATCATTGGATCTATTTCCTGTCCAATTTATCTTCTTCCTTCAATGCAATCTGATAAGCATCCTCCATTGTCCTCATTATTATCATGTTGATTTCATCCTAGATTTCATATCTCATACCATTAATATACCTGACAACCCTTTCATCATATCTTCTCTCTGTCCATCCCTGATGTTCAACTTATAAAATTCATTTGTGTAGTTCTTTACTTCTAGTCCCTTCTGTCTCAGGTTCTGCAACTTCCTGAATAGATTTATTTGGTAATTGTGGGGTATGAATTTATCTTTCAACTTGGCTACCATTATATCCCAATTCTTGATCTTTTTCTTTCCTTTACATATTCTTTTAGTATGTATTTCATCCCACCCCAGTGTTTCATGTCCCTTCAATCTAGTGACAATGTGTTTTACCTTTTTCTTCTCATCAACCTCTTCATCGTAGAAGTACTTGTACATTGCTAGTATCCAATCAAGAAATTCATCCACATCTAAGTTTTATTCTTACATCGAGATTTATATCTTTGCTCTAATTCCCAATTTGATGATAGCTTTCATCAAGAGTTCTTCTGCAGCATCTTCTCTTGCAACTTCTTCAACTTTCACTTCCTCTTTCTCTGCATCATTGACGTATCCATCATCAGGTACTCTTCTTTGTGTTGTCTCCATAACATCTAATATTACGCAAAGTTATCTCATATCCCTTTCCACAACTCGATTTTCTACAGGTGTCTCTGCACGTCTTCTAGGAGGCATGCTGCTAAACATTTTCCTTCACACAGAGCTCAAAAAAGAAACTTTTGTTTCTGATACCACTTGATGATACCAAATTACCTCTTATTTCCTACAAAAATTAAATTTTTGGCTCTTATACCACTTGATGCAGCCCCCCCTTCTCTCCTCTGGGCTCTATGACCTCCCATTCAAGGATATTCAATTCTCTGAGCCGAATCATCTCTTTGGG
This sequence comes from Picea glauca, assembly GCA_000966675.3. NCBI lineage: Eukaryota > Viridiplantae > Streptophyta > Pinopsida > Pinales > Pinaceae > Picea > Picea glauca. The sequence continues at coordinate 795,993 of JZKD02S1968667.1, read as the reverse complement.
CCTCTGCTAGATCCCAGATAAATTCACACAGGTCCCTTGTTGTTACCACACAGGTTCAATTCACCCACAACCCCATTCTTTGGTGATTCTTGTAACTTTTAAATGGAAAACACTAGCTCTTGTTTCTAGGCCCATATTTGTTATGACCACGGCTATAAATTTTAGCTAGGCCCCTTCACGACTTTAGGCTTCGGCTATTTCAAGTGCAGTTGACTCTCAAATCCCCAAACTCTAAACCAATGGAATCATCCAAACAGAAATCTATGGCTTCTGCTTCTCTAATAGCCAATGACTATGATTCACCTTGGGACTCTGAATTGGGGAGTTTCAAGCATTCCAAATGCTATTTTCCCCATATTTATTTGTACCCAGAGCTACGGATCGAGCGCTACGTGCTCACCTCGATAAACGGTTGAGATACTCCATTTGTTCCACTTTGGATGACTTCGAGTCAATGCTTTGTTGCTCCTCTTTCTCCAGAAGTGTCAATCCTCTAAAGTGACAGATCTTTTGCCACATGTCCTTTCTGAATCCAACGGTCCAAATCTCTCCAGCCTTGCGACTTCATGACAATGGATTTTTTCTCTATGCAAATCTCCCAGATCTTTATCTTCCAAACTCTCCAATATGTTGCCACGTATCATCTACGATACTGACGGCTAGGATATAATTCACCTCCTCAGGACTTCGGCAATCCCTCTCCTTGAATACTTCCAAACCTCCAACTAGACAAAGTTTCGAAGGATTCTAATCCTATCCTCCATGCAACTTTCCCAGATCTCGTGGTCTGGAAACATCCCGACTCCTCTTAATGGATCTTTCTCATTGATTGGGAAATTTTTAGTGGCCTCCTCCCTACTGAAGAATTTATGTCTTCTATCTATTCTGAGCTTGTTCTTCCTCGAACACTTTAACCTCTCAGAATGAATTTTTCGACACTTAACCAAATTTCGACCCTGCGCGCACCTTGAAATAGGCTTCTTTCACTTAATCCCTTTGTAGACGACTGTTCACTCCTTGCAACAGTTCTTACATGACTCAATTTCCCCTCCTGAACAATATAATGTTGAGTGTTTTTTATTCTTGCACACACCTTGCGAGTTCCTCTACACTCTTTGCACACAAAAAATTCATGTTATCTCTTCTGAGCTTCTGAGACGAACTAGACTCTGTCAACGCACTCCTTGTGGACACTATGCACTCCTTGCATGGGCTCGAAGAAGAGAAACAATCTAAACTTATCTAATCCTCACAAATTCATACATTCAACCATATAATTCATTCATAACATAAGAACAAGTAATAACAGATAATTGCAATTAAACATAAATCCTAGTATTCATTCATTCAGATAGACACTGTAATAGAAGCACCAAACATTTGGATCAACGCTTCTATGTTATATTCATTCAAATGGTATGTACATGGGCTCATACAACTCTGATAAGATTCAACAACTTCTGAATAACTTCAATAGCTTTCAGCACTCTCCAACCATCAGTAGCCTCATTTGATCATACAATACATATATTTATACAAAACGATCTCATAGAGATTTTTCCCTCCGACTACCTTAGTGTTATCCTATCAAATTAAAATCTTTCAACTACTAAGGCTTATTACAATAAATGAACGGTATAGAAAAATAAGAGCGGATTCTTTAGATCTGTACTGCTATCTACTACATTAAAGGAATTATAATCACCATCTATCTCATGTGATGGTTCATCCTCTTAACATTTAAGATCTTCTTTAATTACAATCTTTTCAATATATTTTCATTATATGCCAACTTTAAATTTAAAAATCACTTCAAAATGCACATTAGGCGTTGAGATGTATTCCACCTGCACTTTGATGATGATGCTCCTACATCACTTTCAAGTTCTTTTCTCTGTCTTTCTAGGGCACACAAGAATTATCCTTTATGATATGCAATACCATTTCCAATTTCTTCTTCTGGATTTTTATGACATGATGAGTTTCTTTCGTCTTTTTCTATCTCATCATCTTCTTTATCTTGATCAACATGCCCTCACTCTGTGATTTCAATAAGAGATACCTTAGAGTAGATATTATGTAGCTTATCCCAAAGCTCTTTGGTTGGTGAACATTGTCCCACTTGGACTTTTACCAAATCAAGTAATCCATCTAGGATGGCATCCATTTTTATTTTGTTGTTCCTTTTCAATTCCTTCTTAGTTGTAGTCTTCAAAGGTTTCTTTGAAGTGGTGTATCCTGTAACAACTGAGTTCCATATGTCAAACCCCTGTCCCTGTAAAAATACTTTCATCCTATTGATACATATCTCATAGTCCTGACCATCAACAACTGGTGTATCATTATCCTTGCACTCCATTATTTACCTTCCAATGGTTAGAATATTTTTGAAGGACATAATTTCATACCAATTTTTGGAATATTCACCTATACTGAGAGGGGGCGTTTATTTAGTATTGATCACCTTTTACCATTTTTAATCACAACATGTAAATGTTAACTTATCAACAATTATATTCACTTATGATTGAATTTAACATATCATAAACATATAACCACAAATGCACAATACACAATAATTTTACATGGAAACCCAATTGGGAGAAAACCACGAAACTATTTTTAATATATATCTTGAATATTAGATTCACAAGAACAAAAAACTTGCAAGATTCTCCAACACCAAGTGGAAGAAGGCTCCAACCCCCTTGTTTACAGGCTCCAACCTGAAGGAATCTAAAATTCCCTAAATTCTCCGACTCCAAATAGAAGGAGGCTTCAACCCCCTAGTTTATAGGATCCAACCTGAAAGAACCTCTAACTCGTTGATTTACCAAAATTGCCTGGAAGGAGGAACCAACCTCCTATTTTTATGAGCACCAACTCAAAGGAAGTTGCAACTCCCTTGCAATCATCAACCTACTATCTGAAGACACCAATCTTCCCATGCACCACCCAACCACCCTTGTTTCTTAGGCACCAACCTAAAGGACACTTAGATCTCCTTCCTTGCACCACCCTGCCACCATTGAATCTAGATAAGAGAGTCAACATGTCACTGTGACTGTAAATAATGTTGATACATCATCATCATCAAATCTATATCTACTACAACTAATACATCATCATCATAAAAACTAGATCCACCACAACCGATACATAAACATCATCAAAACTATATCCACCACAAATGATACATCAACATCATCAACTTGGGTCCACTTAGAAACTGGGTCCACATAAATATCCCAGGTCAACATGGGTCCACATATAAACCCCAACATCACTTCTTACATTTATCTCAAACACTTGTTTGGGACTAGTTTATGGATTGGTCACAAACCCTAACTTCCAACAGGTATAAATTTGTACATGTAATGAATAAAGGTCTCAACTTGTATCCAATATTCCTTGATATCGTCTCTAAAATTCCTCTGAGTTTCTCTCCTTGAATCATCACTAAAAAGGAGATATAGCGAATATGGAAAACCTTCTTGACTCCTAGCCTATTCTGGAGAGCGAACTTGTACAACATTCCATGCACTCAATATTTGATATCTTATTCTGAAATTCCCATAAAAGATACTAAATACTGTAATATTTCCAATGCAATTGGTCTCATAGAATTTGTGTCCTCTATGAAGAAGGTATGATTGTTTTATCTGGAACATTTGTTTGATACTAGTTCCAGGACTAGTCAAAAATCCTATCTTCCAGAGAGTGTATCTCCAAAATTAAAATGACTTAGAAGATGAAATTCGTACCACATGTACCTTTATATGTCTTCAGAACGTCCTCCAAGTTCCACTATCTGAAACATTCTAGAAAAAACGTTATATTGAAAATGGTAAGATGGCCTTCAAAAAACATACCTTAGAACACATTATCACAAGACTTCATATTCCCTTGGAATTTCGCCCTTCTTCACTTCATCTTCATTCTGAAACTCACTACCAATATTGTGCTAAGAGATCAAAATATTGAATGAAGAAGTGAGAGATTCTTAGTGTGAATTTATACCCTTCCAAGCACCTTCTTTACTTGTCCTTTAGTCGACTAGTAACTTCTTGTTTGCAACAACCTTTTCTCCTTTACTTGACTTTAGGGACAACTTATAACTTCTTGAACTTAGATCTAGGGCTTATTGACCATATTTTTGGGCTTCATCTTTAAGAGGGAATAACTCCTCAACTATGAGGAACCTCGTGGCATGCCACCTACCATTGGAGACTTCTTGATGAGGACTACCAATCAATGGAGGTTTTGCATGCAATTATGATGTCATTCATGCTCTTTTCCTCCAATCAAATTCTTGATTCATGACCACACCTCTAGGGATTCTGAACCACTTAACAATACTTAACCATATTTTCAGGGATTCTTGTAGAATTATTAAAACCATATTCCCATGAGGGTGATGCTTAAATCTATTCCATAAGGGGACCACTTTGGAGACTTTCGAACAATATCTCCCTTTGGCATTGATGGAAACACTCATAATCCCCCCTGTAACCATTATCCCCCCTATCTGCATTCTTTCTCCCCCTCTCTTCATGCTTCATAACCTTCTCTCCTACATTTTTATTTCTCCCCCCCCTTTGACATCAATCTAAAAGGGTAACTTCCCCTAACAATATACCTTATTTTGACAATATCTCTCTTCCCCTTTATTCTTTGCAATATGTCATGTAGATCAATGTGGGTCGTCTTGTATATTCTTCATTTCCTCTCTTCCAGGGATTCATTTCCATTGGTACTTCATATTATTGTAATCCACTGATGTATATTAAAAGTGTTCATGTCAAGGTTCCTTCATCACTTGACTTCAAGTCTTCATGGATTTTCATGTCTTCACTGAGCATTCATTTCCTTGAAAGTATAACTCCTCCTGGTGGTTTTTCTCCTCCTGTCTTACTGTCTCTCCCACAACTTATCTTCTTGTGACTAGTTGGTTCCACCTATCAATATTCTTTACTAAACAATCATCTTGATGACAATAACAATGAATCATGTATATTCTTTGGTTTATGGCCTCAGACCAATATTTTTCATGTGGGTCAAAAAGAATGGAGAGAGGGTGAACCCGGGTAGAAACAAAATAATAAAGGGTAGCGTATGGTCACCTTTACATGCTCAAAAAGAGCAGACTTGAAATATATCTCAATTAGTAGAATGATGGCTTTAGGCCATACAACTAAGCCCATGACAAATTGTGATTTGGGTTGTAAATAAACTGTAGATTCAACCTTTTATATGACTCAGATGATACAAAAAATACAAACCAAGGTAAAGTTTCTCATTTAGTTATGAATCTCAACAAAAAAATATCAAGGTGAACCAAGGTTTTTCTACCAACAGTTCGAGTAGCTAGAAGACACAATGTAATGGGTCAAACTTCTCAAACAACTACAAGGCTCAATGGAATTTAAGTTGAATATAAGTATGGGTTAAACATAGCTCCCAATCACCCTTATTTTGTTTTAAAATAAAAATAATTGAATCAGGCCATGAACCAAGATAACTACTAACAACAAGTCCAAAATATGAACAAGAAACCAAAAATATGAGCAAAGACTATGTAAGGCCAAATGGGTGGCAGTAAGGCTACATATTTTTTTTAAATTCTTGCTACAGTTATGCAAGTGATTTATAAATGCTTGAACCCTAGCACTAAACCAAACACAATACAATATGCTTCTAGGAGTAGAGATAGAGAAACCCAAATTAAAAAAGATTGAAATACATGACTTAGGCAGGGATGGTGAATAGAAAAAATAAATAATAAAATGGGTTACCAACCTGAATTTCAACCATAACTAAATAACAAGGTCAAAAAACTGCCAAGAAATAAAAAAAATAACCCATGGAAATGAAAAGTGTAGAGCTACTTATGTAATGGATGCAAAGGTTGAGTAGCCCAATAACTTCACAATATTATCCAACACCACTTTGAACTAGAGCTCAAGATCATGTGTTATTGGTGTTTTTCCTTAGAAGTCCAAGGTATTCATATATACAATATATAAACAATTGTATAAGGGTAATAATGGTGGAATAAATAGAAAATTCCAAATTCCAAAACTCGCAGAGAAAGAATGAGCCAAATGATTGAGTGAGTGAAGGTTGCATGGGGTAGAGGAGGTCATTGGAAGGTGGGTATGAATAGTAACATTTCAGATATGGATCAATGACCAAGGGCCAAGAATAATGAATAACACCCATGCCACATTAAATGTATATTGGATGAAAGGTACGTGAATGGGTAGGTGTCAAGTGTTGGAATGTTCACCAATACTGAGAGAGGGGGGTGAATCAATATTGAGCTCTCAGTATTGAGCACCTTTTACCATTTCTAATCACAACATGTAAAAATTAACCTATCAACAATTCCATTTTCTTATTATTGTATTTAACATATCATAAACATATAACCACATATGCATAGTGCACAAGAATGTTACGTGGAAACCCGAATGGGAGAAAACCAGGGAACACTTTTTAATATATATCTTGAATATTACATTCACATAAGCACCAAATTCCAAGATTCCTTAGCACCAAATGGAAGGATTCTCCAACTCCTTTGTTTACAAGCTCCAAACTGAAGGAAGCTACAACTCCCTAGATTCTCCAGCTCCAACTAGAAGGAGGCTCCAACCCCCTAGTTTACAGGCTCCAACCTGAAGGAAGCTACAACTCCCTAATTTACCAACATCGATTTGAAGGAGGCACCAATCCCCTAGTTTTATGAGCACCAACTCAAATAAAGTTTCAACTCCCCTACAAGCATCAATCTACTATCTGAAGACACCAATATTCTCATGCACCACCCAACCACCCTTGTTTCTTAGGCACCAACCTGAAGGAGACTTCAATCTCCTTCCTTGCACCACCCTGCCATCCTTGAATATAGATAAGAGAATCAAATTGTCACTATGAATATCACTAATAATGATACATCATGATTATCAAAGATAGATCCACTAAAATTGATACATCATCATCATCAAAACAAGATCCACCACAAATCATACATCAAAATCATCAAAAATAGATCCACCACAAATGATACATCAACATCATCAACCTGGGTCCACTTAGAAACTAGGCCCACATAAATATCCTAGGTCCACATGGGTCCACATATAAACCCCAACATCACTTCTTAAATCTATCTCGAACTCCTGTTTGGAACTAGTTTTTGTATTAGTCACAAACCCTAAATTCCAACAAGTATAACTCCATACCTATAATGAATCAAGGTATGAAACTTGTACCCAATATTCCTCAATATCATCTCTGAAACCCCTCCAAGTTTTGCTCCTTGAATTTTCACTGAAAAGGAGATATAGTGAATATGGAAGGGGTAAAATCATGAAGATGGGTGTCCATTTTGCTTGTTTTATGAGAAAAAAAAACTATTTTTTCACAAGTTCTTCAACTTCCAGTATACAAAAGTATTTTTTTTATTTAGAATTTCACTTTATAGTAAAAACAAAACTTGTGAAGAATTTTGTTATCTTTCTACTGACTATTGATCAAATTATTTTTATTGAGATTTGATATGTCAATTTGGTAATTGTTTCACAATATGTTCCTTAAAAATGAAAGGAATGATAATGAGTTATTCCCCCACCCCCCAACAATGTATCTATTATTAAACTTTCGTTTTTGACAAATGAAATATACTACAACAATCCACAGAGACTCTATTTTCTTATGACTATAGTTTTGAATATAATGGATGAATATTATAATTTCTATAATTTTTTGAAGTTGATCGAGCTGAAAAAGTTGTATATTTAAAAAAAATGTTTTCCCTCACCTTGTATCTATCTTAATTTTTACTTTAAAGTAAAATATAAAAATACCCTTTTGAAGAGAATAGTTTAAGGATTTTGAATATAATTTTTTCTAAATTTTCCACTGTGTATTTTTAGAGATATGTATATTCTATTTCACTTAATCATAATGTCACCTAAAAATATTATGCAGTTATTTTTTTATAAATTAAATAAAATTAGATCAAAACAATGAAAATGAAAACAAATTATACCCATTGAAAGTAGATTCTATTTTGCAAATGTTGGTATCAATTCCGAAACTAAATTTTGAGTATTTGTAGGAGTCCACAACCTCCAAAGTTCAAGTAAGATGGAGGGAATTCTCAAGTCCCTACAAATAGTCCCATTTGCAGGTTTTCAGCCAAAATATATTTTTCTAACTGAATCCGTGAAAAATGAATGGATTCCTCACTTTTTGCCCAAACAGTATTTTTTCGGCCGAAAGGTTGGTGAGAGAATTCCATTGGACGAGAAAAAATGAAGGGACATGTCGTTTCGTTTCAGTTGGCGCCAAATCTTATAAATACGCTTTCAGTCGAAGCAATTTTACACAATTCACTCACCCATTTCATAGTTTTTCATATGTGGAGCCCCTAAGCAGAAGTTTGAATTATTTTTTTTGTTGTTTTGAACAAGGTGGTTGATTTTTTGAATGCAAAAAAAAAAAATCTCTTTTTGAAGTTCATGTTTTTATTGAAATAACAATTTATATATTGAAGGCTTTGTTGAACATATTTTCTAGGTGAAAACTTACTTGAACATCATTTTCAAGGTGAAGGTGTTGTTGAACATGTTTTCAAGGCGAAGGCATTGTTGAACATTGTTTCAAGGTGAAGACTTACTTGAACATAATTTTAAAGGTGAAGGCTTTCATAAGAAATTTCTTATTATATCAAAGGGAATTTTTTTGAGAGTGAGCATTTTTAAACATTTCTTATAAAACTCTTGATATTATTTTTGAATAATTTTTATCACAATGAAGTTTTTCTGAAACTATTATGAAATGTTGACTTTTTTAAAAACTTTTACAGATATTATACTCATGGGAAACAAAATTTTGAGCAAGAGAAAATTTGATCGCACTCGGATGAAACTCGCCATAACGAAGAAATGAAAGAGCATTATTGTAGAAAGAAACAAGACGAAGAAATAAATTATAATAAAGATTTTCAACAAGAAGAAGTCCAACCAAGTATGCATGTACATATGGTCTATATTAAAAGTATAGAATTCATTTATTTAAAATATAGTTTAAAATATAATTGATTGTAATTCAGATTTGATATTTTTCAAAAAACATAAATAGATTTGCCTTATAATGTCAATGGAGTCATTGAAACTAAAATTGAACCAGAAGTTGAATCACCTATAGGTATGTACATAAATCTAGATAATATAAGATGAACACTTGTATATAGTTTTGTGAATTTATTTTTGGGTTTTGTTTTTTAATATAAAATTTAAATTGAAATATGCAGGAGAATCTATCAACATTGATGATGAGATATTAGAAAATGTGGATACTTAAAAATTTGGGAAGAAAGAAGTTAAGGATTATATAAGATATCATGTTAAGAATATGTATAATATTTTTTTTAAAGATGAATCAGTAACAGTACAAGCTCAATTTTTACTCTGTTTAATAAAGTCAAGAAAGTTAAAAGAAGCTACATCATTATTGGGTATTCAAAAGTCAACAAAAGATAAAAAGGTAAAACAAAATGTCTTGACAAAATAACTAGTGTATTAAAAGATTTTGGAAAATCTCGAAAAAAAGATTTCAATGTTGCACATAGAGTGATACAAACAATAGTCGTTTCATCTATAAATATAAAATATTGTTTGACACAACACATGGAAAAAACTATGGGAACCTCAAGAAAACATTGTACAAACATAGAAAATTGTTATTGCAAATAGATGCAAATGATGAACTTTCTTGTTGGACAGTTATTTCTAGACAACCCTACAAATATAGACTTGAAGAAAATGTTAAAGAATTGGCCTGTAATTTGTGGTTGACAGAATCTCATGTTTCACCACATACAAAGGATGTGTTGCAACAAATAATAGCATGAAAACAATATGAAAAACATCCAAAACACATATTTCCAATGACAGAAATACAATTGTTCAATAAATTCAAAGAAGAGCACAAAGAAGTTAAAATTTCCATCAATACATTTGTGCAACAAAAACCATGGTTTCTTAGACCCATCATTGTTAGTGACACTTGTTGTTGTCATTATCATGTGGAATTTGAATTATATTACGACACTTTTCTTTATTTTGGTAAAACTTTATGGTCAAGTTAACCTCCTCCTTCCACATTCTGTGGTTTTATATCTGAAATTATATGTGAAAGAGAAGGCGATGAATTATTTTACCAAAAAATGTGTTGGTGGAAAGAAATGTGATCGTTGTGGAAATCTAAGTTTGTTTCACTCAAAGTATCATATTGATATGAAAGATCAATCATTTTCTAATATAATAGACAATTGGAAGAGATATGAATATATCAACAACACGACTCCACATTCTTCAAATGTTATTTCCAAAAGGATTGATTTGAAAGTAGATAAACTCAATGTAATAGATTTTTTGAATAATTTTGAGGAAGAAATTTATAAATACACCAAACATTCACATAGATATCGATGGAAATACCTACAATTCAAACAATCTCGTGAAGTGTTTCCACTAGGGACAATTTTGTCTGTAGTTTATTTTGGAGAGAATTACACATTCGTTGCACAAAACAAAATACAGAGTGAATATTATCATTCTGATCAAGTAACTATATTTTTCCACATTCTGTATATACATGCTCAATGGAATATTGATAAAATAGAAAGAACCAATGATAATTGGAATGTTATTAAATAATATCACTTTTATATAAGTGATGATCGAGCACACGATAACCATTATGTACAAAATTGTTTTGATAAATTTTATGATTCATTGAAAGAATGTGGGATCATATTTGATTGACATTGGGTATGGTCATATGGATGTGAGGGTTAGTTCAAATCTTCATGATCATTCTATTGGTTGTGTGGTTTTCACAAGAAATAAAAAATTACACATTGTTGGAATTTCTTTGAGACTAGTCATGGAAAAGGAGAGCACGACAGTGCAGGGGCATGTGTAAAATGAGCACTCTGAAGGTATTATATGAACCCTCATGCCAATAGTGCAAATTTTCACTAATCGATGAAAATAATCTGCCAAGGGATGGGCACAGGTGTGTGTGTGTGTGTGTGTGTGTGTGTGTGTGTGTTACACATGTACACATGTACACATGATATTTTTATTCACCTCTTCAAATTTATATGATCTTCAATCATTTTCTTGATAGATTTAAAGTTAACAAGTTCTTGTCTTGTGCAGGTTTTTTTGGTATGTTGGAAACCAAGATGTAAATAGATCAATCCCATATTAGGTCGGTACAATAAATGGGACGTGAAAAGTGCATTCAGTTAAAACAAAACGCTATCAAAATGTGTTTTCATTTGATAGAAGAAATTAATCTTGTTTTTGTTCAGTTTGCATAGAGGACTTAAAATCTATAGAGATTTGCGAAAATGAAAATGTGGAATCTGTTGAAGCTTGGAGACATACCAAACTTAATATAAAAGGGAAATTTTCATTTGCAAGATCAGAGGATATAGAATCAAATGAAACTATAGTGTCAGTTGATGGCGATAGAGTTTATGATCTTGTTAGAGAAGGTAATTTATGTTTCAATTGTTTGAAAATATATTTTTTTAATATTTAAACAACTTGTCGATGTACTTGTAATTTGGATATATAAAATTTATATATAGTAGATGAGTTTAATGGCACGTGCATGTGTGTTAATCTAACACGAACTGCTTGTTGGAACATATCGAATTATTTGCAGGAGATGTCTTTGTCATGGTTGCACTTGTAGACAACACTGAAAACGTGAAATTTTATTTGATGCGATGCACAGAAGAAAAGATGAGGTTATTAGAATATTTTGATGATAACGATTTTATATATGAAAGAGGATCCATCATATCGAAAGACTATTTTTTTCAAGAAACACATCAAACCGATAGTCATGTTCACTTTCAAGACTATTAGTCGGATGTCATAATTTGTCAATATAGTCATTTGGTATGTGCAGCGTGCATAAAGTTAATAGAGGTTCAATCAAGGGGGAAAAAAAGTTAGAAAATGGAAAATGTCAAAATCCAATCATGAATGAATAATTGAAGATGGCACACCATTACGATTTCTTTAAACAAGTGACATACATTCCATAATTTTTTATTTTGCATTGAAAGTACATGTATTTATGGATATCTAGGATTCTGGAATCATTTGGTTTAGTTTAATTTCATTGTCCATTCAAATAAGGAACTATATTTTTGATGAATTATAAATTTTACCAAGCCTTATTTACAATTTTATTCATAAAACTAGATCTAAATTGGTCAATTCAAAATTATTAAATAAATTCGAGTCCCCATATGTCCTCCGGACCACTTAAGGGATGAGATAACATGCTCTGGATTTTCTAGTCATGCCCCGAATTTGATCTTGTTTTATTTTTAATACCATGTTCATTCGAGTAAGGTGAGTTTTAATGAAATCTTTGTCATGTACTTATTTATTTAAAAACTCAATTTCGCACATATAACTAGATCTCAATTATAATTTATGTTTGGGTTTAAAGGGTTTATATAGTCTCATATAAAGGGTCTCATATCCCACTCAATTATAAACTTGTACATATAATTTTAATGAATATTTATTCAAAAATGAAAGATAACCATGAAGTATAATCCCTACTTACAACAATTCGAAGTACCAATCACTTATAAAATGACTATCTATATAAAATGAAGCAATTGATCATCATTGTCATTATCCCACCACATGATAGAGAGAAAATCATACTTGGGTGTTGTAGATATTGTATTAGATACAATGCAATCATTATGATCTACACAGGACAACCCATAAATATGTTTCATATACTTGTGTTCACCATTTTCAAAAAACTTGTGTATTAGGTGAGGATTAGAAACAAAGAGTTTTATGCTTAATATATTATTCCTTTGTATATAAAAAATACCTTTTTGGAATATAAAATATATATTGAATAGAACATAAAGTTATCACATCCAATGGTCCTTATGATCCTTAGTTGTTTATGATGCTTGGATAATTATTTATCTTCGAATGTCCCAAGCCACCTTATATATGACCCGAGCAAGTCCCTCTTGGAAGTAACTAGTAAGTAAAATGAATTATTTTTCTTTAGAATTGAAGCATTTGTATTACTATATTATTATAACACTTCTATGAGTTGAGATCTAGATATCCATTGGTTCAAAAACATGTACCCTAGGAGAGTCCATTGAAATAGGTTGCAAGGGCTTATTTAAATATGTTGATAGAATATTATCTTAAACCAACATTACCAAAATATTTGTGTTTGGATGTGTCACTAAATTGGGTGATATAGTATGATTACATAGCTCCATTTAGTATATGTCCATTTAATTTAAAAAAAAAAACATATGAAACATGACACATATCTTAACCAATGTTTGACACAATATATTTCATTATAGTTAATTCTGGAAATTGTTGAATATATATAAAGATTTGTCTTCGAAAGACCACTATTTTCATAGTGTTGTTGTCTTTGTATCTAGTTTACCTCCTTTGAAAATTATTTTTTACCATTTCATTATTTATTTTCTAGAGACAAATTATTTTCCATTTTTGCTACAAAATTAGAAGTACTTTTATACTGAAAATTGAAAGTTGTCTCAATGCAAGCCATAGAAGGTAGTTGGTAAGGTGCATTGATTAATGAAGTATAGACAAATCCTCATGGTCTTGTCACCTTTCAAAGATGTTTGTAGAATGAGTTCAATATAGTTTCACATGATATATGATATTTCAAAATTAATCTTGACCCTTTAGATCTCATATATTTCAAAATTATACAATATTTCCAAATTAAACCCTTTAATTTCTATTGAAATAAATCTTTTTTAATTTCACTACACTATCATAGAACATAAACTGTGCTTTCACCATCATAAACAATATAAGAGAAATCAAAGATCAAACAATAAATTGATATTTTGAGTTCATATATATATATATATATATA
>JZKD02S1968667.1:762468-778282 GCA_000966675.3 Picea glauca | reverse complement strand
AAAAAATCTCAAATTTAAAATTTAAACATTTTAAATAAAATATATCTACAAAGTTCAAATAAAAATTACACCTGCCATTTTAGATAAATAAAACAAATTGTGATTAAATCAAAATTGACATACCAAAAGTGTTGAAGTTTCATCTTCAAACATCCATGCTCTTTTTCCACCAAGAATGTAAACATCACTATAACAATAAAAAGAAAAACCAATAACACATATTAGCATATACTTTAATAGAAAATATTTTAAAGATATTTAACTTTATTAAATCAGCAATGAGAAAGAATAACATACCCAAGCAGATCATCAAGAATAACATAACCATGTGAGAAAGAATAACATACCCAACTGGAGTTCCACAGATTTAAGATTATTGCTCTCTTTTTATTATACTTTTTTGGCATTTTTTTAAAAACCAAACTTACATCACCAAGTTCCCAAAATTCCAAAAGTAGTTACTCTCCATATTATTCCATTCTTTGCATAAATATTTGATTTGATTTTATAACCAAATGCTCTTTCAAAATTGTTTACATGATCTAAACAAAGTAAGATCATATCTAGCATATATTTAAAGAGAAACATTGTGTGTTTGGTAACCAATTTTAGTGTTCAAAGTTAGATAATACCCTGAAAATGAATTCACTTGTGTATGTAGAAAGTTCACGAATCTCCATGTTGATCCATTCTTCCAAGAAAATACTTATCTCATATTTTTGTGATGGAATAGATCTCATCTAATCAAATGCCCTTTCAAATTAAAGGACTCACAAATCTCCATATTAAGCCATTCTTCCAAGAAAATAATTATATCTATGAAAGTTCACAAATCTCCATATTAAAATCCATTCTTCTAAGAAAATATGTATCTCCTCTTTTTGCGGTGGAATAGATGTTCTCATATAATATTTCATGTACATGCAGAAAACACAAATCTGCACATATATTAAGTCATTCTTCAAAACCCATAAATCTTTCATCTTTCTACATGGGATGTATTCATATTAGATATAATCAAATGTTCTTTGAAATATGCTTTCATCATGATCTAAACACAATTTATATCATGCACGTACATAGCTTATTTGTAAATCTAGAAATGTTGGCTTGTGGTTAGTAAGCAATTAGTTAACACAAATTTGCACATATATTAAGTCATTCTTCAAAAAGCGTAAATATTTCATATTTCTACATGGTATGTATTCATATTACATATAATCAAATGCTCTTTGAAATATGTCTTCATCATGATCTAAACATAAGTGATATCATGCATGTACATAGCTTATTTGTAAATCTACAAATGTTGGTTTGTGGTTAGTAAGAAATTAGTTAAGAGTTTGACCATGCCCCAAAAAGGAATTCACTTCATTGTATGCAGAAAACACAAATCTCCATATTATGGCATTCTTGGACAAGAAGGAAAGGAATGAAATCGAAGAAAATTTAGAATCTTCCCCTTTTCTAATGTGGGATAGAGTCTGTTCTCAGATAATCAAATGTTCAAGTTCAAAATTGTTTGCATCGTGATCTAAAGTTTAAACATAAATAAGATCATGAATAAGATTATGTAATCATATTTTTAAATATATAATAGTTGTATTTCACGCTCATGATCTAATCTTAAATAAGATCGGTATCTAGCATATTGTTAAATCCAAGTGAATTTAGAATCTTCCCTCTTTTTGATGTGGGATCTATATTTTGTTCTCATATAATCAAATGCTAGATTTCAAAATCAGTCCTACATCATTATCTAAACATAAATAAGATTGAATGTACCATTTTAGACGATGATAAACTTATATAGGAATTCTACATATTTCAAAATGATTGATCGAAGCATTGAAATATAAACATTAGTTGAGTAACCCTTCTATGAATAGGAAAGGCTTAGTTAAAAAGTTGATCAAACAAAAATTTGAAAAAAGTAAAAAACAAAAATAAGCATATTCAACACAAACAAACTTGAACACTTATATATAAAAGGCCCAGCATAAAAAAAAAAAAAAAAACTCACTAATGTGCAATGTACATACATTTAAGCATCATCATGAATAGACACATCCTTCTCAGATATGGATGCATCCTCCTCAATCCCAATCTTCCTCATTTTCTTCTCCACATTCTCTTCAAGCACAGTCTCAAGCACTCTCTTCTCCACATTGCCCTATAACACATTTCAAATTTGTACATTTAAAAATTAAAATTAAATGATTTTAACACTTAAAACTACTTCTCCACATTTCCCTATAACACATTTCAAATTTGTACATTTGAAAATTAAAATTAAATGATTTTAACACATTAAATTGTAGTTTTAAATTTTGAAACATGTAATACTTGTGATGTGCCAACCTGACTATCATCAACCACACAAGAGGATGTAATTCCCATGGTCGGTTAAGTCATGGTCTTACCCACCATACCCTAAAATTCAAGAAATTATATATTGTAAGACATTTTTCTTTTAAATTAATAATTTAAATGACATTGCAATTTTCATATATAACTAAATTTGTTTTCAACATGCATTGACACATGTGAACTCCCACCCTCTTCAAACTCTCCCAATGACGCAGACCCCCAAACCCTCAGGCCGAGGTCCACTCAGGATCGTTCTAAATCTTCCCTCATGAGTCTGATTGACTCTTTGAGTTTCCCACAGGGAATCCCTCACAAACTCAGCGGTGTATCCACAGGTCCTTGTGAGTATGCCCATGTGATCAACCCCAAAGCACCACTCAAGTCTCCCGATCTCAGTAAGATCGCGCCCTTCGCCGAACCAGGACTTCGGGTTTTGCAATTTCGCGATCCATGTTGTCGAGAGTTCCTGTCTCTACAACCTCTGAAACCCAAAATGCTGAATTCTGATACGTTCAACAAAGGTTGGCTTCCCAATGGACTTTTCACTTCATCAGGGTTTCAGACTTCGCAACTTCACGAATCCGGATGCAATGCTTCCAGCTCTTTGACCTTCAAACCCCAAAATAGTCAACAAAGTTTGACTCCACCTTTTGACGAAGACATGCCACCTATCCATTCAAATGATTTCTATCTCTGACGTGGACCCTTGCCACCTATCCCTCTTCCCAGCTCTCGGGACTTATACAAGCCTTCGACTACTGTTCCCCTACCACTTTGAAATCCCAAATTCTAAAATGATTTGATGGCTCCACTATCACGATCAATGGTCCACATTGAGTCTTACCTCCCAAAGGGTGGATTCATCCAACGCTTATCCTCTTTACAGCTTCACAGAATCCCACGGTCCTCGCGACCTCATGAATTCTCCACAGAGGATTTCAACTGCTCATTTCTCCCTGACAGCTTCTTTGAAATGAGCCAATGTTCTTCCACTGGAACTTAACTTCTACGAGACATTTTCAATCTCCATCTCCCTTTGAGTACTTTCAAAGGTGCTAACCCTCTTGATATTTCACTTGCAACTCAAGTCTCGAAAGAATTATGTGCGCACTCCTTGCTGAAATCTTTCAAATACTTCTAAGTATTTGATTCTTCGACTCTATGCACCATCTACAACAACAGTCCCTCACCTTTCAACCTTAGTTGATAAGGTTAAGGTCTAGACTAGCCTATGCACACCTTGCATGGCTTATGTGCTCCACCTACACTTCTACTGGAATGAGAACAATGGTGTCTCTCCTGAGCTTTCTGAGATAAAACTCAGAACCCTGGTCAATGCACACCTTGCGGATGTTTCACTGCATTCCTTGCAGGAACTTCTCTCACTCAGGAAGAGAAACAATTGAAACTCATTCTCTCTCTCTCTCTCAAGCTTCAAACATTCAATATGAAATCATACATACACACAGTATTAAAACAAATGCATAATAGAGAGAATAAAACAATCATAAGCATACCATTCACCATGTGTAAACAGAAAACATCATAACTCCATGAAATCTGATTCAAAGCTTCATATATTAATTCAAAGCTCGTGTACATGGATTCTTCTTTTTAACTCTCTGCTACAGCTCTCTCTTATGTGCTATGCTAATGTTAATGATACAATGATACAAGAGTGAGGGTGTCTATATTCATTTTCCCTCCTGCTCTCTAAACTGTCTAATCTAATATTCATATCTACCTACTCTTACATTTAACAGACTTAAATGCCTTAATGTTTTACAGATGAGAGAAATCGCTCAAGATCTATTTACAACCTCCAAGATATAAATGAAAAGTACACCTTCTTCCTACCTATTACATTAATTCCTTTTAAGTTCAAAATTCAAAACGGTTCTTATGAAAACATGCTCTTTTTATTCCTCTGCGCGTCCATCTATTTCTTTGTCTTAGTCACGTGCTTTGGTCTTTGCACGATGATCCTGCATCATACTCCCTCGCTTGAAAATTCTCATGAAATCCTGTTCATGAGATCTTGCATGGTATGTCCATTCTTTTGAATTTTTGCTTCATTTTCCTAGCTGGCATCTTCAGCTGGATGTCCCTTCCATTTGACCAAGTATTCAAAATAGTTCTTCCTCCTGGTATTTTTGCTAACTCTCTTTTCAATTATGCCTTCCATCTGTGGTTTTTCAGCTACAATCATTTGTTTTGTGCATTGAACCTATGTTTGTTCATCCTCTGCTCCTGCTTGTTCAGCTCTGTAAGGGTACAAATCCGCAACATTGAATATCGGTGAAATTCCGATCCCATCGGGTAATTTAATCTCATATGCGTTTGTCCCAAATTTCTTCATGACCTTGCATGGTCCAATCCTTTTCATCTTCAGTTTGTTATATGTCCCCCTTCAGAACCTTTCCTTCCTCAGATGTGTAAGAATCAGATCACCAACTTCAAATTGAAGTTCTTGCTTGTGTTGATCTGCTCTGCACTTATATTCTTGGCTCGAACTCTACAATCGCTCCTTGACTCGGTTGTGAAGCTCCTTCATTGCTTCTGCAAAGTCTTCTACACTACCACTCTTGAATTCAACTTGTTCTAAATCTTTCAATTCAGAAACTCCCCTTGGCTGCATTCCATATATAATCTAGAATGGACTATGCCCTGTGTTTTTGTTGAGTGAATCATTGTAAGCAAATTCCGCCTGTGGCAGAATGCGATCCCATTGACTGTGGTGTTCAGTCACTAGGATCCTTACCAAATCTCCTAATCTATTATTCACAACTTCTGTCTGCCCATCCATCTAAGGATGATACGCTGAGCTAAATGAAAAACTTGTCCCCAGTTTCTTCCATAAATGTCCCACGAACTTGGTATCTCGATCAGAAACAATACTCCTAGGCAAGTCGTGAAGTCTGACGAATTCCTTGAAAAACAGGTTCGCAATGTGAGTTGCATCGCTGGTTTTTTGGCATGGTATGAAATGTGCCATCTTGGAAAATCTGTCGACTACCAAAAAGATTGAATCATATCCTCTTTGTGTTCTTGGAAGTCCCACGGCCTCTCGGGTATGGGTAATGGCTAGTATAACCCTGTGTTCTGCCTTTTCCCTTTTGTGTGCTGACAAATCTTGCATCTGTCCACAAATTTCTTGACACATGTCTTCATCCCTGGCCAAAAATATGAGCCATTCAACTTTGAGAACGTCTTATCATGACTGAAGTGTCCGGCCAATCCTCCAATGTGTTTTTCTTTTAGTACGTTCTCCCTCATGGAGCATTTTGGAATACATAGTTGATTTCCCCTGAATAACAATCCATCTTGGATCATATATTCGGTCCACTGGCTTCTATCCCTGAGAATTGGATTCTCATATGCCTCGTATGCTTCCTTAAAATCTGGATCATCCCTGTACATCTCTTTGAGGTTATCAAAACCCAAAGTTTTGACTCTAAATTCCTGCATAAGAAAACATTTCCTGCTCAAAGCATCAACAACTTTGTTATCATTTCTAGAAATATGCTTAATCACAAAAGTAAAATTCTGCATGAATTCAACCCATTTAGCATTTTTTTGGTTCAACTTCTCTTGTTGAGTCATGAATTGTAAAGCATGATTATCACTGTACAAAACAAACTCCTTGGGAACCAAATAGTGCCTCCATTTCTTCAGTGCTTGTATGACCGCATAGAATTCCTTGTCATACGTGGAGTACTTAACCTTCACTTCATTCAGTTTTTCACTGAAGTATGTGATTGGTCTGTCATCTTAGCTCAAGACCACTCCAATTGCAAATCCACTCGCGTCACACTTAACTTGGAATGTCGTGTTGAAATCTGGAAAAACCAAAATTGGTTGCTTGGTGACCTTCTTCTTCAGCAGGTTGAAACTCTTCTCTGCTTCCTCGGTCTAGTGAAAATATTTGTGTCTTTTCTTCACCATATCCATCATTGGTGCGATGATTCTACTAAAGTTTCATATGAATTTCCTGTAGAAACTAGCTAAACCATGGAAGCTTCGAACTTAATACACACTTTTCGGTGATGGCCAATTCTTAATTACATTCACCTTTTCCGGGTCCATCTTCAACTCATTTGCAGAGATAACAAAACCCAAATAAATGAGTTTTGTCCTCATAAATGATGATTTCTTCGTATTTATCAGAAATTTATCTTGATGTAATCTCTTCATCATTGCGGCTAAATGCTTTAAATGCTCTGCTTCTATCTTGCTGAAAATTAATATATCATCAAGATATACAATGACGAATTTCCCAATGAAATCCTTCAGGACTTCGTTCATCAGCCTCATGAAAGTACTGGGTGCATTCGTTAAACCAAATTGCATGACAAGCCATTCATACAGCCCCTCATTCGTCTTGAATGTTGTCTTCCATTCATCACATTCTCTCATGCGAATTTGATGATATTCACTTTTCAAATCAATCTTTGAAAAAAATCTTTCTCCACCAAAGCAATCCATCAAATCGTCCATCCTTGGCAATGGAAATCTGTATCTGATGGTAATCTTATCAATTGCCCTTGAGTCTGTACACATTCTCTAGCCTCCATCTTTCTTTGGGTTGAGCACTGTTGGAACAGTGCATGGACTCAAGCTCCCTCTAATCAATCCTTTGTCCATTAAGTCTTGGACCTACCTCTTGACTTCTTCATTCTCCTGCAGTGTCAATCTATACGCTTCTTTGTTTGGTAAACTGGCTCCAGATATAAGATCAATTTGATGGCTTATACTCCTGATCGTAGGTAACGAACAAGGTAGTTCGTCCACTACTATATCAGTGAACTCTTCCAGCAACTTCTGTATTTCCTCTGGTAAATCATCCACTCTTGTACTGGTAAAAACAATTCTAGGCTTCCTGAGCACAACAAATTGTATGTCTTCCTTCTTCTTAACCTCATTAAGAAGGTCCTTCCCTCTCATGAGAAGTACAGTGTTGTTTACCTCTGTTTTCACTTCTTTGTCCTTGATCGGTAGCAACATGTGCGTTCTCCCATTTTTCTCCAAGGTGTATGTGTTCTTTCTCCCATCATGAATCACATTCCTATCATATTTCCATGGTCTACCCAACAATAGATGACAAACATCCATGGGAATGACATCACATAATATTTCATCCTTATATCCCCCTATTTTAAATTCAACTAAACATTGTTTAGTAACATTTACCTGATGTCCTTTTTGTAGCCACGAAACTATGTATGGGCTTGGATGTACGATAGTCTCCAGCTCCATCTTTTCTACCATCTCTATAGAAATGAGATTGTATGTGCTACCACTGTCCACGATGACTTTACATACTCTATCTTTTGTTTTGCACGTAGTCCGAAATAGATTGTTCCTTTGGGCTGGGTTCTTTGCCTCCTTTTCTGGAATTAAGAGAACTTTCCTCATCATTAAGGATCTTCCACCCTCAGCATCTTCTGCCTCAACATTCCATCCTTGTGCTTTGACAATGTCAGTTTCACCACCCTCTTTCTTCCTGTCTGGACACTTATAAGATTTATGTTTGTTTTTCCCACAGACAAAACATTTCACTTCACCTACTCGGCCTCTTCCTCTTCCTCTAGCTCGAGGAAAAGTATTTCTATCAGCATACTTCCCTCTCTGTGAGCTTCCTCCTCTCTCAGTTTGTGTTTGAGGTTTCTTCCCCTCTTCTTTAGGTCTCTGAGTTCTATCTTGGACAATTGTTTTGCCTCTGTCTTGACTTTGTTTTCGGCTCAGATTCTCTTCAGCTTTTAGAGCCATCTGATAAGCATCTTCTATAGTTCGAATTATCATCATGCTCATCTCATCTTGGATGTCATATCTCAGACCATTCATGTACTTGGTAACCTTTTCATCATCTCTTTCCCAATGACCTCCTTTGATGTTTATCTTGTGGAACTCTTCAGTGTATTCTTTCACTGACATCAGCTTCTGTCTCAAATTTTGCATCCTCTGAAACAGAGTAATTTGGTAGTCCTTGGGTATGAATTTGGCTTTCATCTTCACAACCATTCTATCCCAACTTTTGATTTTATGCTTGCCTTGGCAGTGTCTCTCAGCCTACAGTTCATCCCACCATACTGTTGCATGCCCTTTAAGTCTGGTGACAGCATATTTGACCTTCTTATCTTCCTCGACATCCTCATAGTCGAAGTATTTATCCAGAGCTCTAATCCAATCTAGAAGCTCTTCAACATCCAGGTTTCCCTCATACACTGGAATGTCCATTTTTGCTCTAGCACCTATCCTTGCAACAACCCTGAATAGGCGTTCATCTACAGCATCTTCGAATGCTACTTCTTCTCCTTCGTTCCCAGCTTCATTTTCACTTTCAGCCTCGATGATATCCCCAGCATCGACTGTTCGCCTCTTTGTTGTCTCCATGGCATCAAGCCTAGCACATAGTTCGTGCATTTCCCTCTCCATTGTTGGATCAGGCATTGGTCTGTCTCTTCTTCTCGGTGGCTGTTATAACCCTAAATTGCACCATCCATGCTTACCTGGCATCAGGCCAACTCATTTCCCTTCATTATCAAAGCCAGGCTGAACAGACTCTTGAAAAACCTCTTAAAACAAGTAACTCACGCCCTAACCCATTATTGGGCGCGTTGGAATGCTGGCAGGCCTTATACTGCACGCGTTGGAATGCTGGCTGGCCCACTACAGCCCGCATTTACCTAACAAAGAACAAAAGCAGGAAATTTTTCGACGGGACAAAAATCTTTGGGTCAGTTAACTGGAACTCCCAGCCATGCATGGCCGAGAGTTCTTCCAAAACCCTAGCTCCTTATAGCCTATAAAAGAAGGGGTAGGGGTACTATTCAAAGGAGGAAAATCATAGCAAAAAAACTCTGCCCAATTGTCGAATCCATTTTGTCCCAACCCTTTAGCCTTTCCTCAAGCTTTAGGAGAATTCAAGCAAAGCAGTTGGAGGACAAAGAAGAGGAGGAGCCTAGGATCAGGATCAAGGAATGGTGGCCGATCTCTATTATCATTGTAAGTTGATTCATCTTGAGATTAATAAAGAGTACTTTTCCCGTTCCAATGCACGAGTCTTATATGTTTTATTTTATTTATGCTTAATCTATAACCTTCTAGTAGAACAATAGCGTGCATGCGTAGTGTTTTGTCTTGATTGCAGGATCATCTTTGGAAGGAGTAGCATAAGCAAGGAGATAAAAGCGCAACGGAGGATCTACACCAAACGTCGATAAAAAAAGGTTAGTAGGTTCTTTCCATGTTTGCATGTGAAAAAGGGTTTAGGTTTGGGGTAGAAGGTTAAAAGTAAGTTCTTTTGGGTCATGATCTGCATGCAAGTTTAAGCCCTAGCTTGTTAGTCCGTAGGGTATAATTTCCCAACAACAGAATTGGCAACTCCACTGGGGAGATTTTACTCTTAGGGTTTCTGGATTCAAGAGAGGTTTTTGGGTAGTTCAGAGAATTATATTTTATGTTTCTTTGTCTATTTTCTTTTCTGTTAGGTCAAAGCTAGTAGGGAACCTGGTTATCAATACCAGTTTTTTCCTTGACTGTCCCTTGACATTTATTATCAGGACACACAGAGGTACACGCAGCCAGAGAAGGCCTGCCCGCGTGTAACCCATGCCCTAACCTTATGTAGCCCGCGTTTGAACGCTTGCTGCAGAGGTTTCAGTAGCATGTAAGACTCAGAAAGCTTGAGAGGCAGTCTCCTCTTCCCTGTCAGAAGTTTACCTTCTCAGGGGGCTTTCTGGATCCTGTCTGGGTCTTGCTGGTTTACTGTCTTGTTTTCAGTCTGCCTTATTGTGTTTGTTATCTTTTGCATTCCTTTTCCTTTTCTGTTAAAGTAGAAGCATCCAAGCCTTTTAGAGACCCTGGTTGTCAATACCAAAGGCCTTTTTCAGGTTTGGGTTGCCTGTGTTTTTTTTTTGGCTTGGCTTTTATACAGACCCGCGGCCTGTTTAAGTTTATCCCGCGGGTACCCGTGCACTGTTATAGCTCAACACGCGTTTGCACGCGTGCTGTCTCAGTGACAGTCGCGGGCTTGATTGGTTGCTTTTCAGCTTGGGTGGGGCAGTCATCCCTTCCTGTGGTGAGAAGTGTTCCTCTCAGGGGTTTTGAGTCTGGGGTTGCACAATCAGTAGGTTAGGCCCTCTTATCCTTAGCCGGTGTTTTTATGAGTTGATGTTTTGATATAAAAGACAAAAGAAAAAAAAAATTGGTTTTATGGTTTTTAGACAAGTGGTAGAATCAGTGCTTTCTTGATTGTTTTTTCACATCTTTGCTCTGATTCTTTTGTGATCTGCGCTTTAAGCCAAAGATTCATTTTCGTTCTCTTGGTTTTGTGCTTGTCGTCATTTTCCCTTTGTTGCGTCATTTTGCAATTAAATAAAAAAAAAAAAAAAAAACTTTTCTCTTTTTTCATTTTCTTCTTGGTTTGAAGATTGTGTTGTTGCATCAGTAGCTAGGAATAAGTCTTTTTCATAAGATTTGCAGTGCATTTAGTGTATAAGTAGCTCGCAGATTGAGCGAAATTCCTTGATGTTTTTCTGCATGAAATCTTAGAAAATCCAAAAAGAAAAGAAGTTTTTCTCGTTGAAAAGTTGTTGGTTTTGCATTTTTTGTAAAAGTTTTTGTTTCCAAGCATTTCTTATTCATTTTGCTTTGAGTCTTTACACACCATCAGTTTCACCTCCATACCTTGTGACATAAAAAAAATCCCATTAAAAGCAACGCTAATTAAAATCAATTAGACTTTTTGTTTGTAGGGTGCATACACTAGCTCAGGAATAGGGCCTTGGAATAGGTTGGAGAGTAAATTCTCCAAGGCCACTCAAACCAAACATTGGAGTCCGTCAATAGGGAGTGTAGAAGTCCAGTTATGGAAAGTTATCCGGGACCCCCCTCTATCACAGCGGTTAAACACGAGGTCGCGTAAGGAAAGGTAGCGGAGATAACCCCTCCAAAGTTGGACCGAGTGTAGTGGAGAACACATATCGAGGATTTGTTGAGGGATTCCGTCGTTTGCATTTTCCATAGATATTTGTGGGTCTCGAATCCGTTTGAGGTCCTCAGTTGTCTTCCAGACCATTTTCTCTCGATACCCTTGACAGTTTTCGGGCTTGATACCCTGCTCATTGTGGTCTACCCGACTATCGACTGTACCTGCCTGGTGACTGTTCACGTGCTGGAAAACTAGTTGCCAATATTTTCTAGGGACATACACAGGTGACTGCGGGGGTATACCGCGGTACCTAGGACAGACATCGGGCCACCCTTTGCAGAGTATACCCAGAGGGTGCTTCCATATTCGAGTTTCACTTGCACCAGTAAGTTGCTCTAGTGTTCGTTGTTGTAATTGTTCTTCCAACTAGTTTAGTGTTTGCTTGATTTTATCTTTTAGGGGCTTTCTTTTAGCGTATGTTACTGTTTGCACGTATAGAATACCTTAGCATGTCGTGGATATTCTCACACAGTGGAGGATTCAGAGCTCTGTCGGTCACGAAGGCTTATGGGCCTGCCACCGGTTATACTGAAGCCACCCCCGCCACCATTGAGGCGAAAGTTAGACCAACAAGGGTCTTTCGAAGCAACCGGGGCTTTTGAGCCCGAACAACTCCCGGAGGAATCAACCGCCAATCTTGGCGTGGTTGAAACCCTAACCACTGATACTTGGCTGGATGTTATTGTGCCAATTCAATTTTACGAATGCCTGTCAGTGCCTAACCCAGTTATGGAACCAAACTCTGTTACTTCAACTGGGAATTCTTCCATTCCCGTCACCATTGTCACCACAGGAGAAGCATATCCTAACTTGTTTTCGTCGGTCCAAACCACCATGGCCTCGGCCATAACTTCGTCACAAAGTGGCCCGACCTCATCTATCGTGGTGGCCACAAATCCCTTCACCTCTAGTGCGACAGGCGCTTCGTTTTCATACGGTATGGTTAGTTCAGGAACAAGTCTTGTACTCAGTCACTCCACTTTACAGACTTTGGGTATGGGGGAAGGGAGCTCTAACGCTCCTCTGCAAGGTCAACTTGGGGGCATTCTTGTCCCTTTCAATGCTTTTCCTCACGTTGGAGGTCATATTCCTCCTTCATCCCCGTCGCTCGATGGTCTGCATCAGCAGACCGCTGGGCAGCCTGCACACACGAGTTCACTTGGAGTCAGGAGTCAAGGACCACCTGCGCAAACTCAGTAGGTAGGTTCGTCACCTCTTGTTTGGAACGGGATGTTTGGTCACAACACGTTCACACCCACTGCTTTCCCATCTGGGGGAACTCCCATATTTGGACAGTCTACTCCGGCACAGGGTACTATTCCTGCGCCGGGGGCACATATACCAGGACCTTGGAACTCACAAGGATCCGTTCCCTCTGCTGGAATGTCGTTCTGGGGTAATTCTTTCCACAGTCAATGGAACCCCGGACAGAATTCTATGCCTCTCCCAACAGGACCGGCATGGGGTAATCCTTCCCAAAGTCCAGCGAACACGATGAATGCCCAACATCCTATGTCCTTTATGGGGAATCAGCCAATGATGTCTCCTCAAATGCAAAACCCTTATGCTGGTCAGGGCCATGGTTTCTACCAGAACCCAAGCCAGCAACCAAACTTTTCCTGGAAACCTGGTGCCAGTCAAACTCCAGGACCCCTTTTTCCAGGCTATCAGCAGCAACCTAAACTACCATTCTTGGCGACGTTACACTTGCCAGATTTGACACGGTTGTTAAATGATCCTATCTGTCACGATCCGCATTGGCCTCCTATGCCGATGAAGTTTCCTTCGGACATCCCAAAGTTCAAGGCCAAGCCTAACGAAGATCCAGGTGATCACATGACTACTTTCCACCTTTGGTGTTCATCTAACTCACTGAAAGATGACTCCGTCCAGTTGTGATTGTTTCAACGCACTCTCATTGGGAGTTCCGCAAAATGTTACATAGAGCTTGACCGCTCACGATATTCCTCTTTTGGCGAACTGGCAATGGCCTTCCTTAACCATTTCCAGTTACTTGTGAGATATGACGCCGACACAGAGTTGCTAGCCAATTTTGAGCAGACGACAGCGGACCATATCTCGGATCATATTCGAGAGTGGCGACGCTGAAAGAGTCTTATCAAGGTACCCGTCCCACCAGCATTCCTGCTTGAGTGGTTCCTTAATTCTTTAGTTCTGCAGTTATCCAAAGACGTCGCGACTTCAGGGGTTTTCTCTGAGGAAGATGCCATCATGAGGGCTCAACAGTTTGAGCTTATCTATTCTCAGTCTGGTCTATTGTACAACATCCTGTCGGATGCACCATGATCTATTCTGGATAAAACCAGACAGAGAGTCAGACCACATGCCGATGGTATTGTTGGTTCGGCAAAAACCAAGCCCGCTTAGCAATTGACAAAACAATTGCAGCAGTTATCTATACAACACTCAGCGACCAACCAGACTACTTATTTGGCTGCTCCTCCTACCCAAACGTCGGAAGTACACTCCGCACATACGACTAACCCAAATGCTAACCAGCAGCCTGAAGGGAATAAAAAACAACGAAAAAAGGGTAAGGGGGATAAGAAACCCATTGATAACGCTGGCGAGGGAACCACAGAAAAGAGGAAGGTGAGATATTTGTGCAACTTATGTCTGGAAGACCACCCAACCCATCTATGTCCTCGACTTGAAAAGGCCTAGAAGTTTGTCACACAGCAACATCAAGCTGTGTTGACTAATCCCTTTCAGCATGGGCAAAATTTAACTCAATCCTCTACAAGTGTCGAGGTGGGCATCCAAGAGAACTACCCTCCCCCAAACAATTCATCTGCCGTGAACGTATATATGGTTAAAAGTGATGCTTTCATAACGACTAGAGCACACGACTATAATAAACCAAGCGCCTCTGAGAAGGGAAAAGAAGCCGAGATCCCATCTCTTCCTCTACAGATCGAGAAGACGTTGGGTGAAACAATGACACGCATTCCAAAAGGTGCGTTCAAGCGCGCTTCTCACAATCCAAACGCAAGGGCCGACCAGAACTACTCTGTGGTGGAATATTTATCACAAACCCCTTGTGCTATGTCCGCTTTGGAGGTCCTCCAAAGTTTCCCTGCTCAGAGGAAAGCCTTGTTGACTGCTTTAGGCTCTATTGAGACTTGTAACCCGGGAACCATCATGTTAGATACGACTGACTTGAAACCTCGTTTGCCTTGCCACGTCGCGTTTCAGATAGTAGTGGCTCATCCCACGAAAACATTTACATGGAATATCTTCCGCACGGTGGTAGACGAGGGTGCTTCGACTTGCGCTATGTCGTTAGCATGTTGGAAAGCCATTGGTCAACCTGAGTTGTCTCCGTCACCTACTCTCCTCACTGCATTCGATGGTCGTTCTTTCCGACTGCATGGCATCATTCCTTCTTTTCCTGTGCAGTTGGGGGGGAAGACTATGTGTGTCGAAGTAGAGGTAGTTGATGCCCCCATCGACTACAATCTATTGTTAGGTCGTAGTTGGACTTATGCAATGAAAGTAGTGGTCGCTACCGTTTTCCGAGTCTTATTGTTTCCACATGAAGGCCGGATAGTGACCATTGATCAGTTGTCCTTCTCTCGACCTGACCCAGCCTTGGGAGCATCCACGGTTCCCATGATAGATAATCCTCAAGCCAGTGTCGTTAACATAGGAGTTGGTTTGTGCCCATCTTTGACGGGTACTTTCGATTATCCACCTCCTCATGGCGATGTCAAGTTTATATCGACTCACCACAAGGCTGATATTTTTCATGTTTTGTCGTTTCGCACGACTTACTTTCAGGATCCGTGGACTCTTCCTTCCCCATCAGCCACGATGGATGAGACAGGGCACGTTGGTATGTCCATGCCCTTGTCGGCCGCTAAAGTAGCGTACTCTCTAGTCCAGCAAACTTCATCTACTCCCGATCCGACTCCCGCACAAGAGTCGGATCCACTTCCGGAGCCTATCTGGGCCCAGGGTTCTCTTGCTACCACCGATTCATTAGACTTAGTCTTTCCTTCTGACGAAGTTGTAATCGAAGCAATGACTAGTCCGGACAAACCTTGGGAAGATCTTCATCACAGATCATATTTCCTCCTAGAGTTACACCGAATCGAGGCAGGAGAATTCACTATCACCATGACGGGAGATCAGCCATGTCCTATTAACCTCTTAGCTACACAGGAAATTTACACTGAGGGCAATATGGTGACTGTCACTGCAATGATACCTATCAATATCTCCTGAAACCCTGGCGTCGTGGAGAATGTCTTCGTCGGAGCGGATTGCTCCCCCGAAGAGATTCAGATTTACACAGATCTTTTTAAGGAATTTCGCGACATTTTTGCCTGGTCGTATGAGGAAATGCCAGGCATTGATCCGAAAATAGTTGAACACGAAATCACAACGTATCTGGATGCTAAGCCTGTTCGACAAAAAATTCATCTAGTT
>JZKD02S1968667.1:742830-753709 GCA_000966675.3 Picea glauca | reverse complement strand
TCCCTTTCCCATAAAGCTAATTCCACTTTATTGTATAACTCCTTGATCATATACATAGATTGACTGTTGAATAGATTGTGCTTTCTTCACTTTGGTTGGTTTGTGTTATCTTGGTCTTGACTGCACAAGAGAATTGGAGCGAAGCAGGAGCAACAAAGACCATAGGAAGCGATCACAAGGTATGTTCTTTGATCTTGCTTCCTAGTACATTCAATAGTTAAAATCTAGGGAAAGAGTATTATTCTGTCTTGCTTTGTTCTAGATCCAGGTGGATCTAGGGAGATCGGTTTGTGTCCACACTTACGGATTTATCCAATAACAAAATTGGCGACTCCAATGGGGAAACAATCCCATTTTCTTTGTGGATCTTTGTTTTTTTCTATGGACATTTGCTCTGATTTCATTTTTCTCCTGTCCTATCAGTCTCTGAGTCTTCAGGATATCCTGATAGACCTTCTGAGTCCAGAAGCCTTTTTGAATTTTACTTCATTTTTCAAATTTTTGGATATGTTCAGGAGTTCTCGTGCTGCACTTCATTGCAGCTTGCCAGAACTGGTAAGGTTCGCACCCTGCTTATAGGGTTCAGTGCGAGGTTCTCGCACCTTGCTAAAAGGTTGCCTACGAGAATCAGTGTTTCTCGCACTATGTAATAGTGCTTACCTGCAAACATTATTTTTCAAAATTTTGAATTTGAGTTGTGGTTTTTCTAACTGCTCAGATCATTTGAATTACCTCTTATGGGTTTCTTGGAGCATTGATTGATATATTTCTTGCTTTAGTTTACATGCATAGTTCCGGGTTGATTTGGAAAATTTTCTCTCTCCCATACATAGGATTCATCGAACGACAAGTGATACATTTCATTCACGTCCTTGCATTATTGGGTCAGAGTCATATAACATAAGTTTCACTTCTGTTACCTTTGTGTAAACAACAGCTCTTAAAAACATTGCGAAATCATAAAATTTATCTAGTAACTCTTTTCTAGGGCTCTTTTACACCAACATTTAGCTAGGCTAGCGCTTTGGAGTAGGAAGAGAGATACACTCTCCAAAATCTCAAAACACACAATAGCATCTTGAGTTAGGGAGTGTTAAATTCCATTTGCAACATATTGTCCTAGGAAGCCCTTCTAACACAAGGGTCAAGCACTAGGTCGCATTGTTGTTGGTAGAGTTACTCACCCTGCTTTGTTGACATCAGTGTAGAGATTGCACGTATTACGGGGGTCACTAAGAGGTATACCCACAATAATGAGTGGAAGCCTTTTGAGTTGATTTCGGGCTAGATACCCTGCCCTTGCATGTGGATCGGATTGTCAATTGTTCCCTTAGGCTTTAATGTTGTTGGTGGTAACCTTAGTGGCCTATCTCTCTAGGTTCTTACCCGAGGTGACTGTGGAGGGGAAAGTATTCACGGTACCTGGAATTGACGTTGACTAAACTCACTCGGGCTCCTTGGAGGGTATACCCATGATTATGTGTGGGAGCTTGCACCAGGGTGTAAGTCCGTTAAGCAGGTCGTCGGCGTAACTTTTCCACCCTAGCTCCGCCCCTTCTCGTCTCATTGTTGCGACGTTGGATTTCATCACCAAATAGTGGCTTCGAAATTAGAAGGTTTTGTTTTCCTGGTTATTGCTTCCTAGATTTTGTTTACTAGTGCGTGTTGTTTGTTTCTCGAAGTTGACCATAATAATTTCTTCACGGAGCTTATCACTCGTTTACAATTTCTCCCCCACATCGTTCACGTAGAATGCAAGGTTTATCTACAGAGCATCTAAACGATTCTCAACCCTTTCCTACCAGTACACCTGAGGGCTCTCCTCACCAGAGTGAAGTCCCAATTGTTACCCCACCACACCTGGAAACAAGTGAAGTCCCAGTTGTCACCACACCAAAAGTGGAATCAACTGAATCTCTAAAACCTTTTTGAATTACCAATACTAGAGAGGACTATCGCATTCGTCATGGTGAACGACCTTTTGTGCGATCAAATTCTTCTGAAGAAGCAGTTGTTAAATCTTCTGAATCAGTCGTTGGGCCTTTTCCCGGGGAAGAAGGCCAAGATCCTTTTTGGTCAGGTAATTTCCGAAGGGTCCTTTTTGGTACTGAGTCACCTATAGTCTACGAAATCAACCCTCTGGTGTTTTCTGAGACAAAGACTATACCAGTGCCTACCACTTATCACTTTGTTCTCCCTGATGAGATGGCCCATCTCGCGAATACTACGAGTGTCCCAACCGAGATTACTGCAGCTAGTCTTGCTCCTATCAATACCCAGCGAATGCCTGATGTCATTTCGACACTACCACCAGGATATCATGCGTTGAATGCTTTGTTGAATGCTTATGTTCCAACACCTCTGCAAACCCCATATGGTACTCTTGGGGGTCCTTCTGGGCATCCTATTCCTGGTTTTATTCCGACGCTCCCTCAATTTCCTCCTGGCAATCCTAATCCTAGTGGTACTATATCATCCATTACACCTAACTTGCAGATTCTTGTTGGTGGACAAGGTGGTATGATTCCATTTCCTCTTACCGGAAATAATCCACTTACTACACAACCTACGATTGGCACACAACTTCCGGTTGGAACTCCACCGATGATAGGGGGACCAACCCCACCGTTTGACAAAATATACCTCCTGCTTTGGCTCAATATTGGAATCAAATGATACAAAATCTTCCTCAAATGATTGGGGGGCAACAACCTGTCCCTACTATCGGCCAACCCTATCCAGGTATACCAAATCCTATTTGGAGTACAAATGTTCAAAATAATGTCCCCGCTCAAGGTTATAATCCCCCGAGCTACTATCCTCTCCAACCACCACTGAATCAGTCGGGATCTTCCCACTATGGACAGACTACGTACGGTCCTACTAGTTTTCCGACGGGGCTTCCACCCCAAAGTCACCAGTACCCGCAGGTGAATCGACAATTACCTTTTCTTGCTACTTTGGATTTGCCAGATTTGTCTAGGATTCTCAATGATCCTATTCATCACTCTCCCCAATGGCCTGCTATTCCAGCTAAGCTTCCATCATACATTCCTAAATTCGATGGCAAAGCGGGAGAGGAACCTAACAATCACGTGATGACTTTTCACCTATGGTGTCCATCCAACTCATTGATGGATGACTCTATTCGTCTACGTCTTTTTCAACGAACCTTTACCGGTGTTGTTGCGAAGTGGTATATTGAATTGCCACGAGGTTTTTTCTCTGATTTCAACACCCTAGCTATGGCTTTCCTTACGCATTACTAGTTACCAATCTGTTATGATACAGGGACTGATATTTTGACTTCTTTCAAATAGACTAAAGGCACTCATATATCGGATCATATCCATGAGTGGCAAAGGAGACGACGTCTCATCAAACTTGAACTCCCCGATCAGTTACTGGCCGAATGGTTTACAAAATCCTTTGTGAACGAAATTGGTAAAGACATTTCCATGGGTGGCGTTGTGACTGAGGAGAAGGCTATAAGTCATGCTCAATATATTGATCTCGTTTATTCATAAACGGGAACACTTTATGATTTATTACTTGAGTTACCTCGTCCTGGTACTTCCAGCACTTCAACTACTCCAGTTGCCTCACATGCAGCTGACAGTGTGATTGGTACTGCCCAAGCCCAATCACATTCTGTTTCAAGAACCAACCCTCAGTCTTCTTCTTCTAATGTTCATAATGCTTTGTCTCCTGCCACTTCCACCGGTAAAACTTTTGAGGTGAACGTCGTTCAATCTACCCCGACCGGTAAAAATAAATCTAAAAAGGGGAGAGGCAAGAATAAGGAGGGTAAAAATAACAATCAAACAGAGCAGCCTAAAAATACCCCTATTGAAGATCTGGATAAGCGCAAACCCCTCTACCCTTGCCTTATCTGTGGTGATGATCACTACACGAAGGATTGTCCACGACGTGTCGAGGTCACTAAGTTCCTTCAAGGAACGTCCAAACCATCTACCCCGACAGTCTTGTCCCAACCCTTCCTGTCTCAACAACAAGCTCAGTTGGTCATTCATGACAAACCATCTACTTATACCACATCATATGTTTTGATGTGCACTGGTGATTCTAAGAAAAACAACGTTGCACTCACGACTAGAGCCAAAGATTATACTTCGTCTAAAGAGAAGGTTGACGATTTACCTCCTCCTTTGGTACAACCCTCTCCACCGACTCCACCTACCAAAGGTCCTCTTCATCTCGAACGACCAAGCCCTGATACAGTTCTACGACCACCCCCCAAAGGTGTCGTTAGAAAGTCGGCTTTCAATCCTCATACTCGTGCGGCCCAGAACTGAAGTATTGTTGAAGATTTGGCCCATGCACCTTCAGCGATGTCAGCGCTTGAAGTCCTTCAGTCGTGTCCTGCACAACGGAAGGCACTGTTGAAAGATATAGGTGGAATTGACCCCACAGATATGAATTTGATAGTCTTTGACTTGGATTATCACATTCCACAGTTACCACCGCAACTTGCGTTTCAAATTCAAGTTGTTGTCTCTGACAAGAACATTTGCCGAACTGTTATCGATGAGGGTGCCTCTACGTGTGTAATGTCTTTTTCTTGTTGGAAAGCCATTGGCTCTCCTCCTCTAAATGAATCACAAAATACTCTGAAAACCTTCAATGGCTCTGGTTTTAAGCCTTACGGTGTTCTTCCCTCGTTTCTTGTTACACTAGAACGTAAGACCGTCCAAGTTGAAGTGGAAGTCTTCGATGCTCCCCTTGATTATAATCTTCTGCTTGGTCATAGCTGGATCGATTCCATGCATGCGGTGGTGTCAACACTTTTCCGTGTAGTACGTTTTCCTCATCAAGGAAAGGTAGTTACTGTTGACCAACTTGCCTTCTTCAATTCTGATACTCGTATTGGCAACGTGTCATTTATAGCTAAAACCCCGCTGGGTTATGAGAATGTCGGTGTCGGCCTTTTAAAGGACTCCTCGTTAATGGGTACTTTCCCCATTCCTCCGTCCGATGTTCCATGCCCGTCAGTTTCTTCTATCAACATGATCTCCACCATGCCTCACAAACTTCCTGTGTCACATGACCCTTGGATTGTCCCTGACCCTGGAGATCATTTTCGTTTTGGCGACGTCATGTCGTTAAGTCCGGTTGAATCTGTTTATCATGCCATTCAATCGGCAACACCTTCTACCCCCTCTCTTGATGAGTTGTCTCCTGATCATTTCCGTGTTATCTTTCCCACTAACGAGATGATCATGTCCGTCATGGAGGACACCCCTTGGGACGATGGACATCCTCATTCCATACTATTTTTGGAACAACACACTCTTGAGAATTACCAACGGATTTTGCCTCCGTCGACCGTTGTTGTCATATCCACCGTTCCAGGATCTACACATGATGTGTTTTCCAAAGGGAACCTCAGTAATATCTCTCCCACGATTCCCATTGATATATCTGTTAAACCTGGGATAGTCAAAAATGTTCATATTGGAGCTTCGTGTTCTCCCAATGAAATTTTCACCTATACATCTATGTTCAAAGAATTTCGTGACATTTTTGCCTGGAGTTACGAAGAGATGCCAGGTATCGACCCTGCAATTGTTGTACATAAGATTAAGACATACCCTAGAGCTAAACCTGTCCAGAAGTGCCTTCGTCCAGTCCACCCACGTAAAGCGGCGGCTATAAAGATCGAGGTTGAAAAACTTCTCAAAGCCGGCTTTAGTTATCCTGTGGCTCTGACAGAATGGGTTTCCAACCCTGTTCCAATTGATAAGAAAGGTGCCAGTATTCGTGTATGTGTTGATTATAGGGATATTAACAAAGCCTGTCCAAAAGATAACTTTCCAACCCCTTTCATCGACCAGATTGTCGATGACTATGCCGGAAGTGAAATCTTCTCTCTCATGGATGGTTTCTCCGACTATAATCAAATTAACATCGCTCTCGAGGACCAACATAAAACTGCTTTTATATGTCCTTGGGGTACTTTTGCCTATAGGAAACTCCCCTTTGGTCTTAAGAACGTTGGTGCGACGTTTCAACGTGCTATGTCTTATGCTTTTCATGATATAAAGCATATCATTCAACCCTATTTTGACGATTTACCAGCTCATTCTTTACGCCAAGTCGATCACCCCAGTCATCTCCGAGCCATTTTCGTTCGTTGTCGGTTCTATTGTATTTGTTTAAATCCTCACAAATGTTTTTTTTTGCGTAGAATCTGACCGTCTTCTAGGTTTCATCATTTCACGTCAGAGGATCAGGGTGGATCATCTTAAAGTTGAGGCGATTCTTAATCTCCCTCCTCCTTCTACACTGTGCCAATTGAAAATTTTACAGAGGAAAGAAAAATTTCTTCGTCGTTTCATCCCTAATTACGTCGAGATTACTCATGGTTTTACGTGGCTACTACAGAAAGATTCAGAGTTCGTCTGGGATACCGTAGCCAACAATGCTTTCGAGGCTTTGAAGTTGTCCCTCACACGAGCTCCGATTCTCTTTCCTCCTGATTATAGTCGTGATTATTTTATGTATCTTGTTGCCTCCGAGTATAATATTGGCATGGTTCTCGTCCAAGAGGATGATGCGCATGATGAACATGTTATTTATTACTTGAGTCGAAGTCTCACATCAACTGAAATCAAGTATCAACATGTTGAAAAACTGGCCTTGGCTGTCGTTCAAGCTGGTCAACGCTTTCGGCATTATATCCTCTCAAGGAAACCTACAGTGATTTCTCATTGCAACCCCATGCAACACATTTTGACACGTCAATTGCTAGGGGTAAAATACTCCAAATGGATTGTCATACTCCAGGAGTTTGACTTGGAATTCGATCGTGCCACGTCTAAGAAATCCTTAGTTTTTGCTGAGTTGATATATGATATACGATCTTTGGTATGGAGATATCATTATATATATCCAAACCCAGACTTTCCGGCCTACTTTGTCTAGTACGAAACGACGTCGCATTCGTTATCAATCTCGTCAATATATTATTCTCGGCGATACTCTTTATCGTCGGGGTATTGACTTTGTTTTTCGACGTTGTCTAACTTTTGACAAAGCCGACAAAGCTCTGAATGACTGCCATTCTGGAGCATGTGGTGGTCATATGTCTGGGTATGCTACTGCCCAGAAGATCTTACACGCAGGTTATTTTTGGCCTTCCTTGTTCAACGACTGCATTACTGCCACTCAGAAATGCCATGCCTGCCAGACCTACAATCAAAAAATTCGGTCACATCCTGCTCCTCTTCATCCTGTGGTCTCAGTTGGTCCTTTTGTAAAATGGGGCATTGATTTCCTAACATGTCACCCTCACTCGGCCAGGGGGCATGGTTACATCATTGTAGTTGTTGATTACTTTACAAAATGGGCCGAGGCGATGCCGACATTCGATAATAATGGAAAGACTGCAGCGTTGTTTCTTTTTAACCATGTCATAGCTCGTTTTGGTGTTCCCCAAGCTATCATCACTGATCATGGTAGTCATTTTAGGAATTTTATGATTTCGAAACTTACGGAAAAGTTGGGTCTTCGTCATGATAACTCAACACCCTATTATCTGCAAGCTAATGGCTAGGTCAAAGAAATCAACAAAATTCTTATAACTATGCTTCGACGGATGATAGGAATTCATAAAACAAGATGGCACGCGATGTTGTTTTCGGCATTGTGGGCATCCCGGACATCTGTTAAATCCGCTACGGGGTTTACGCCTTTTCGATTGGTCTATGGTGTGAAAGCTATTCTTCCTATAGAATGTGAGATACCTTCTCTGAAGCTAGTTGTCAAACTCTTACCCAATACTTCTGCTGAAGAAGAGCATCTATTGTATTTGATGTGATTAGACGAAACTTGATGTGATGCCACTCTAGTAATAGAAGCCCAGAAGAAACGTGTCAAGGCACAGTATGACAAGCATGTCAAGCCTCACATTTTCTCTGAAGGTGATCTTGTTCTTCTCTATGAACAGGATCGAGATGCGTTAAGAGCTGGTAAATTCGAACCAATGTGGCGAGGTCCTTATATTGTTCACCGAGTTTTGGAAAAAGGAGCATATGAGCTGGTCGATTACGATGGTATCCCTTTAAGTGAACCCAGGAATGGGTTGTACTTGAAGAAGTACTATGCATAAGTCATTTGTGCACAAGTACTTGTATTTTTATGTATCATACTTTGTGTGTGTTACTTTAGTTTGCTTTTGATGTTATGTGGTTTCTGCCCTTATGTGACGTTGTGTTTGATTGCCATATGTTGGAGTCTTCGCTACCCTATATTAGCTTCGCTGATGGTGCTATCCGTAGTACTCGGAACCTAGCTTCCGCTGCGTGGGCAATCTATGCCCCAACAAACGAACTTATATCTTTACGAGGTGTATGCCTTGGTCGTGCAACCAACAACATTGCAGAGTATAGTGTCGTTATTGAATTATTGGTTGATGTTATCTCACTTGGAATTCGTCATTTGGTTGTGCAACTTGATTCGTAGATCATAGTACTACATTTAAGTAACATCTACTCTATTCGAAGTCCTACTTTGTTACGGGTGTATTTGCGAATTCGCCTCTTGGAACGTTATTTTGATCACATTGAATATCAACATATTCCTAGATGTATTAATACATTAACAGATGCATTGGCTAATTATGTATTGGACAGACATTTGAACAATTTATAAATTAAACACATCAAAATTCACACATTATAAAGTAACCAGTAGAAACCATCTGTATATATAACGATCAAAAGAGTTTTTACAAAAATTTTGTCCGAAGACCAAAATATCAAAATTTGAAGCTCATAGCTTCTACAAAGTGACGTCACGGATGACGTTCACGGTAACAAACGACTGCCCTAGAAACCCTACAGAGCAGTCGACCCATAACTGTTGATACCCCTACAGTGTGACGTTGATCGCGTTGTGGAACCTCTTCCAGAGTCATATCTGGAATGTCTGTTGTCAGCCCCTCTAAATTCTGTTCCACCACCTGATAATCTTCGGCATACTATGGTGTTACCGTTGCTACCTCTCCTCGTCACTGGATAGGAGAGGTACCAGGAGGTCTATACGGTCCAACATCTCTGTTATCGACAAACATTTTGTGTTAGTCTTTGGATAATAAAACAAAAACATTTGAATGTGATAAAAATTCAAAAACATTTAAAAAAGAGAAAATGTGTGTACTTCTTACCTAGTTCTCCCCACTGAGCATCCTCAGGCAGTGCTAAATCTGTATCTCCTCTGAAATCCAACCTGGAATAAGCGTAGTCATCGACCATCAACATCTGGTTTTGAAGCTAATCAAAGAAAACATCGTCTTACTTGATGATTGGTCCTGCCACATGTCGGGCCATGAGCCGACACCACCTCAACATCCTTGGATCCCTAGGACCCTAGAAGTCCCACTCAACCTGTATTCTAAATACGGGGACCCTCTCGAGGAAGAACGACACCAACAACGAACCATACCCAAATTGTTTCAATTCACCTCGTCTGCATTTGGTTAATTGCCTTTTGATACTGTGAAGCACAACATCTGCCCAGTTGAATACTCGAGGCTCAGTACACTCAATGGCGTACTAGAAGTAGCTCTGTAATTCCATATGAGGAGCAGAACTCCTGGCCATCCGAGCTATAGTAAAAATGATAGTGCGGAGGGTCAAGTCTTGTACCCCCCAGATAGCCACTTTTCCTTTTTTCCTCTCATCTTCGGGTACACAATATTGATTGCAGTATTCACTCATCTTGAGCCCACCACCTCTATTACCAGTCAGACTGACATAATACCCATGCCTAGACAATATAGTCAAA
This sequence comes from Picea glauca, assembly GCA_000966675.3. Classification (NCBI taxonomy): domain Eukaryota; kingdom Viridiplantae; phylum Streptophyta; class Pinopsida; order Pinales; family Pinaceae; genus Picea; species Picea glauca. The sequence goes on along the minus strand of JZKD02S1968667.1, from coordinate 743,902 downwards.
AAGTATATGTCTTCTATGTCTATGGATAATGTATGAGCTCCTGCATTAAAAACCTATTGATTTGGGTCCCACATACGGACCAGGTACTCTAGTAGTCTGACTTGGGCCCTCATGCCCGGGATGCGAAAGTATTTTGAGAGCCCGCAATCTCTCAGTGCAGCTATGGTAGGAGGATGATTCTCGGCATTTTCATTATTCTCTTCATGTTCTCTTTCATGCCACTCAAGTACCGTGTTTGTGGCTATTTATCAGTACAAGAAACATATAAGGAGGATTAATGATTTTATTCATGATATGGATATTTTTCTTTGGCTAAATGTTTTAAAAAAAATTGGATTCTGCGGTTCTCGCAGGTGCCTCATTTTCATAGTGCGAACACCTCGCAGATGGCTCAAGTCTCACCTGCGAGAACGCATCATTCTCGCAGGCCCCGTACGGGCTGCCTGTGAGAATGCATCATTCTTGCAGGCCCCGTATGGGCTGCCTGCAAGAACGCCTACGCGCATGTAGGGTTCAAAAAACCACTTGAAACTGAAAAACTAACCAATGAAATCAAAATTTTAAACCATGAAAATGTCAAGAATGAAGAGCTTACCCTAATGAAGTAGACAGCTCGTCGAATGGTCTCCTGTCGCTCCCTAAAATTAACGCCAAACTCAGAGGGTAAAAAGGGGGGTTTTGGAGCTCAATAGTGGAAATGTGAAATGATATGGTAAAAATGATTATTTACTCATCTGATTTACTTTTTACTATGTCATTTTGGGTTTTTTATGATTATTTATTGATTAAACCTAATCCCTAATATCAAGATGAGTGTAATGACTTGCAGGTATGATGACGTTGATATTTAAACACATGGGTATGGACATATTTTTCTTCATTATGCCGTGTTTTTTATTGTTTTTTATGGTTTTTACATAAAACCTCGAGCATCGTTTTTGTCTGTTCTTACGCTCATAAATACAAGAGAACATGATCGAGCATAGTTTTATCACTTTTTCGGGCTCAACAAGGTTATACGAAAAAGGAACCCCCCTGGAGTCCTCTTTAAGCTCTTTTCAGACTCTCTAAA
>JZKD02S1968667.1:730995-742005 GCA_000966675.3 Picea glauca | reverse complement strand
CATTTGAAGCCGGTTTGGGAAATCCATTTGTCTCTCATTCGATTTTCTACAAGGTCATTCCCTGTGTCGTCTTTGAGTTAATACTACCAAATCATTGGTCGTGTCATTCATATGTTCAAGAGAAGTCCATCTGAAACCTATACTGACTCAGCCATCTACAGTTATCCATTCTCTCTGTGTCGGCCTTCTCTGTGTCCAATCCAATTTGCAAAATGCTTTGTTTCACCCTCAAACTCTTTTATTTATTTCATGTCATTGATGAGGGATACATTATGGCCCTCCTGTGACGAGTTTTGTTCCGTCGACTTCATCTCATTATCCGGAATCAAGACTTAGAAATTATTTAGTACCTTGGATCTTGCATGCCTCAATGGCAAGTTTCCTCACTTTCGACAGTGGGTTTACATCATTGACCCCTGATCGAAAGATTCTGTCGGATGTTTGACATCAACTCATTTATTCACAGTCAATGGATTATACTATAGTACCTTGGGAGTCATTGACATCAATGGTGATTTCCCTCGCACTTGTTAACGGTTACATCAATGACTGGTAATCAAGTGGTTTCTACCATGTTCGACTTCAACACATGTAATCACATGGTTAGATTCGTACTTTGGGGGACGAGATTGAACACCCTGGATATTATATTTATGATCCAGGTTGCGATGGAGTATGTATAATTTGCGACACATAGATCCACTGTGTATGTTTCGTGGCTATGTCGTCTTGATTTGAAATTTCTCGCATAGATCTACAGTGTATTCCGGTGGCTATGCTATATTTTGACGGCATGGATCCACAATGTATGATTGGTGGCCATGACCCATGTATACAATGTCATCAGTCTGTGATCTGAGTATAGGAATGCCTACCTCAGAATTGATATATATGATACACTGCAAATGCTTGATTGTTCGCAGGTTTCTGATTAGATGTGCTCCTGGTTCTCGACACACACATGCAGCTTACAAAGTCTATCGACTGTCACTGGTTCCAATCTCAGACTTTGGGGGGAATTTTTTTACCCATAATTTTGGTCGTCATGATGATGAATTGATTGTGGTGCACCCAGGCTCTTCATTAGAACTTTCTCCTGAGAAAAGTTACTTTCTTCTCTTTCCAAAAATATCATTTTTGAAGAAGGTTCGCAGACTGCTAATATAGTTGCCTGCGAGAATGTATGATTCTCGCAGGCTACCTTAAGCCAGGGTGCGAGAAGTTCACACTGTGTGTAATTACTAGGGTGTGAACACTTTCTAAAGCAGGGAAAAAGATGAATTCTAGAAGGTTCTAGAAGGGAATCTTCTAGAAGGATGAGATGGAATTCGAATGGTTATCTAAGTACTGGATTTCCTGATATTTTGGGATCATTCTTATCCAAGTAACTAATTCATTCTCTCTTATATATTGAGGGGATTCTCATGGAAAAGGTTAGCAAGCAAACAAGAAAGAGATTCATTGGAGAATTAGTGAAAAGGATTGTATGAAGGACTGATGCTACAGCAACTAAGAACTCCATCAAGTTTATCAAAGGTGGTTGATCTTCTTCATGCAAGTGATCAAGTGTGTGTGTCAGAGTCAAGGGACATCGAAAGGAAGTTTGCAATATCAAGGCTCAGGTTGTCATCTTTACTTTCCATCAATATGATACAGTAATATGTCCCTTTCCCATAAAGCTAATTCCACTTTATTGTATAACTCCTTGATCATATACATAGATTGACTGTTGAATAGATTGTGTTTTCTTCACTTTGGTTGGTTTGTGTTATCTTGGTCTTGACTGCACAAGAGCATTGGAGCGAAGCAGGAGCAACAGAGACCATAGGAAGCGATCACAAGGTATGTTCTTTAATCTTGCCTCCTAGTACATTCAATAGTTAAAATCTAGGGAAAGAGTATTATTCTATATTGCTTTGTTCTAGATCCAGGTGGATCTAGGGAGATCAGTTTGTGTCCGCACTTACAGATTTATCCAATAACAGATACCAAAAGTCATGGAGGCCTCTGCAATGCTGCATTTTGATATGCCCATTTTCGATCATATGCTCGTCCTTTATCATCCCCATAATAATTAGATGGTAGGATGGTATAATCAAGGTGCATGCCCATGAAAACATCTGCATAAAATATTCTATCAAAGTAATGTGGAAGCTCATCATTCCACGGAAACTTCCCATATGCAGCCAAAAATATATTATAAATATGTCCTGCTATGTTGGGGTGCTTAAAATATTGCACCTTCAACATATTTCACTTTGGCCCCTCTTTGTAATTGAACATAGAAATTGCATCTTATTTTGAAAATCTACTTTTTACTACTTCCCATTTATCGGGGCCCATCACCTCTGAATTTTGCCTCCTCATCAAATCGATAAAACTATCATTCATTGGCCCCATCTTTTGATATGCATCCATAAAGTTTTGCAATGAATGAAAAACAATCTCCAAGCTTTGCTTACTCTCTCGAAGGATATCCAAGCACCTCAAATCATTTTGCAGCCTGATTTTAACACCTAAGCATTGTTCAAGGGTCATTGATCCATCATACCCTTCCCAAGGAATCTCATCACCAACATATGAGTGATATGTGGGCGTAGCCATGTAATCTTTTGTTTCTTGATAACGCCCCCTTAATCCACCTTCACCCTCTTCACCAACATTGGAATATTCATGATACCCACTCTTTCTTTCATTATCTTCTCTCACATTAAACTCATCCTCTACACAAAGACACATTTGAAACTAATTACAACATTTAACAAAAACAAAAAACACAAAAAAATAAAAAATAAAAACATATATAAAACATAAACATAAATACACAAAAATACAAAATAAAATTAAAAAAATTACCAAACATGTTTTCTTGTCGTGATGTATTCCCTATATTCTTCAGTGTTGGAGTATTAATGTGAAACCTATCTAAGAAAGTTTCATTTTGAGCACTTTGTCTAGATGATCTATTCACCGATTCATTTGATAATCTCCTCATCTGACTAGATTTCCTTTGGTCACTAGTTGTCCCTCCCAAGCTTCCCTTCCTTGCTAAGATATGGATATCAGACGTCCTCGAGGTCTCATTGAAAGAATGTGTTCTTGTTCCTCCTTCACTAGATAGCCTAGATCATTTGTGAGGCATTTTGTGAGGCATATTTGGAGACTCTTGTCTCGACATCTCACCTCAATAGATATCCTTTGAAAATTCATGAATGTGAAAGTTCATAAGTTATAGAAACATAAAATGGAAATATAATATAAAACAACTTGAAGGCATTTAATCATTTATAACAACTTCAAAGCATCAAAGACATTAATTGAAAAAACTAATAGCTATATTTGTGACTATGATGCTATATATAATGAACATGACAATATTTAAATATAAAAAAATGTAACATGTAGAAGATAATCTATATCTATGTGTAAAAAAAATTATAATGTTTATGTTTTTTTTTTTTAATTAAAAAAGTTAGCAAATACAATGATGTGAAATGTACATGTGACATTTGAGAACCTTAACATTTAAATTAATGTATTTTTCATATTAAAGAGTATTATTTAAATTATTTAAGATTCCTACCAAAGTGAACTTGTTGTGGTATGGGCCCATATTCATGCACCACATGAAACCATAGAAGAGAAATGCAGAGCCTATGGCCTTGGTTTTTAACCTCACAGGATTTCTTAGAAATGTTGTATAGTGCCTGATCCATTAAATTTTATCCCCTAATCATTTCTTGGGATAAAATACCCACCCATTATGTGACAAACCTTTTAATTAAAACCATGTTGCACTCCTAAATCAAATATTATACCAAAGGGCATGTCTCATGGTCTAATGCCACAATCATGGATAACATGCCTTACAATTAGCTCTTTTATAGCCCAAGCAATTGGGTTGGTAGCATATCTTGGATAAGGAGACTCATCCTTGGTGTACCAAACCATAGGACAATGCTTGTGTCCCACTCTTCAAGAATAATCAGTAAAATATAGTATGAGACTAGTGATGGAGGGAAATAATGAGTAAAAACTAATATGTTTTACTCGTATCCCTCACTTTCATCCTCATATATGAGGCTATGAAGGTGAGAGTGGGGGTGGGGGTAGGGGGACTAATGAGTAAAACATAAGAGGGTATAGTTTACTCAATATCTCCCCCCACCCTCATATAAGTGAGACATGTGTCTTTAATATGAGATCACTAGGAAGTCCAGTGCAAAATGGGAAACATCTTTCCTACCCTCCCAAAATTTGTACTGTTATTTCACTACATACATGCCTCCAAAAGGTCATATGTCTCTTTCATTCAATCGATCATTGTCTTATCACAATGTGTGTGTCACCCTTTCATTCTTAATGATGGAGAGAGTGAATGGGAGATAGAGAAATAGTCACAAGACAATGATGGATTCAATGAAATGGACATATGACCATTTGGAGGTGTGGAGGTAGTGAAACCACAATACAACTTTTGGCTAAATCATGGTACAAAGTCTTTATTTAGGGTTTTATTAGGGTCTTTTTCCCTGTTTAAAAATTGATAGGGGCTTTCCTTCTTGGAGAGTCTTCCTCCATTACTTAGATTCGTAAGTGCAATCCATTTCAATTTCAACAATGGATACACCTTTGGTTATGGGTTCAATGCAATTTGGTTTGAGAGCTCAACCAATTTTCACTCTTACTATGTTTTCATTCTCAGTGTATTTTAAGAAACTACAAAAAAGGTTGAGGAATAGATCCAAAGCTTATGTGACTAAGGAATAGCTAGATGAAGCTTGCATAAATGAAATGAAGTATTTTTTGTAGGGAACTTGAATCCTTATACCTCAACCCAATATTTCAAGATGAAGAGGGGGAGATAAACCCTTCGAAACAAAGGGCCACACACCTCTAGGGAACAATTGTTGCCACCACCATGAAATTCCTAAACCTATGGTTCTAAGCCAAGGTTCTAAACCTAGATGATGATGCAATATGAAGGAAAGCTAAAACTAGTACCTTATAGAATTTTAAGATATAGGATATATGAACTTGAAAATTACTAAAAGAAATTTAATAAATGCATCTAATAAAATTGAAACAAGGAAAAATAACATAAAATTTCTTAAAGAGTTTGAAATTGTCAAATAACATCCTTGAATAGTTTTTTGAACCTTCCTCAAGAATAATATTCATGTTGATAAGGATCCAACAGAAGGGTCAAATGACCCTTTTTGAAGAATGGTATTTTCTTCAACGAGGAGAATAGGGAAGGGTTGATTGACCCTTCCTTGACCATAATATAATATTCATTGCAGGGGAGCATAGGGAAGGGTATGGAAATCCTTCCTCAAGCGTAGCATTAATGTCAAGGGATAACCTAAGGAAGGGTTGACCAAACCTTCCTTAGTATTTTGATTGTGTGGAGCATGTGTAAGGGTTGGTTAACCCTTTCTCAAGCATAATATTATTTTCAAGGGAGATCCTAAGAAAGGGTTGATCAACCCTACTTCAAGAAACACATGTAAGGGTTGTTCAATCCATGGAAGTTTCAATTGAAAATATGATCTAAATATGATATTATTTATTATGATCTAAATATTAGATCTACTAGTGGTGAATTAAAAATATCTTACTTTCTTCTTTTGTTTTCATAAGAGTTATGGTGTTACATGCATGAATTCTTATTTCATATCTATTTTTAATCCATATACCTTTAAGAATACAACCAATCAAAGTAGGGTTTTTTGGAACATCCTTGTGACAAAACCCACCAACAATACTCATCTGAAACATAGTATATTTTTCCAATTCAAAAGAAGGTTTTGTGAAAGGGAGGTGACATGCACCATTGTTAGGTTTATCTACAAAGTATGTATAACCATGAGGATATCGGTTAATTTTTCATTTTCCTCCATTAATTGAAGTTGTTTTATTGATTTGTTACTTCCCAAAAATTCATGACAAGAAAATGACCTATAGTTTCACTTGTAATTCCTCTCCTAATAAAGCTAATTTCAGGCTACTTTTTGACCTAGGTTCAATGGGAACACACCCTATTTCCCATTCCACTATTGGTCTGGGTTTTTTTTCTTAATCAATGGTCGATCCATCATGATTAGTGGATGTGTCCAATGTTTTTCAATTATGGATATTCACCCATTGTCTCATGTGGAATTGGATTCTTCTTGACCTACATGGGCACGACTTTACATGCTTATTATCCTCCTTGGAATAAATTAAACATGTGAATCCCCCTATATATTGGGTAATTCAATTGATTTTCCATCATCATGTCTAGGGTTAACCCTTAGTATTCTTATAGGTCTAGTGAGGATGAGGCTCTAAACAATTTGGCTTGCATTTGCATGATCTTGTCTCTCAACTTGACGATCTTTTATGAGTTTTGGGTATTTATCTTGATGGGATGAACATTTTTTATTCCCATGAAACTATCTATGGTTGCAAGACTAAACACTATAACTAAATATTGTTTGAAGGAACTATTGAATACATACTTGTATTCAAATTCTTTTGATGTTGATGCTTATAAACTTATCAATTTTGGTTTGTTAGATTTGATTGATACATAGATGCATATTTATATATATAAATTGTGTTTTCAATAAGAACACGAGGTATGATTATAGTATGTAACTTCTTCATGATTTCAAAGAATACTAATTGATAACAAAATTCATTTATTGCGTTTACAATATTAGGGTTTTAAATGGAATTTTAAAAGGGATAGATCTATCAAAGAGCCAAATCAAGTTACTATCTAATGGATATTTCGCTAACTATATACATTAATTTAGGGATATAATGCAACTAATTTACATATTTACTTTACAAAGAAATACATATAATGGGGAAAGAAAAAATTGAGAAGTTTGAACACAATGTAAACAACTTACTCTTAAGAAATATAACATTAACAATACCCAAAATTTTCTTGCACTTTCAAAAAAAAAGGATAAGATATAAAGACAATAAAAAAAATGCAAGTAAAACTTTGTATATGAAAAGTAAATGATCGCATAATTTACAATTTGCGATAGTTTAAGCCAAAACATTTCTACTACTTTCTCTTGCCTATCCATTTTATTCTTTGAAATCAAAAGTTGTACATGTACATGGACAAGCCTGACAATGGTTGCTTGACAACTGCTTTGCTGATATGGAATTCATGTCAAAAATGATTGATAAGAATGATATAGATAGACTTCATTCGGTGGAAAATACCTCATTTCCATGTATCATCTACACAAAGGCAGTTTAACTTCTAGAAAAGGTTATGAATTTTTTTTGGCTTGGGTGTATGCATAGATACATATAGTTTTGAATTTCTGGAATTTCTAAGTTTCCATAAAAAAGGAAGGCTTGAGAATTGTGGCATGTGGTTGAAAACAAACGAGTTACAAATAAGAAGTTTGATAACAAGGTGGAGTGGGGAATTTATTTAGCATCAGAGCATGAGAGGTGCGTAAAACAAAATAACCACTTGGACATTATGTTAAAAATCAAAATGCCAAATATTGTTTTGCTTATACCATTAAAAAATTTTAAGTTGTTGCATCTGGGTATTTGCGAAGGTGAAAATATGGAAAGTTGTTTTAATATTTTATTGTCTAAATGGATGAAAATATTTAACAAAGGAGATATTTAAAACCCCAATAATTGTGTACAATTATCCAAAAGATATCAAGGCATTTTACATGCGGTTCAATGATGATGGAAAGATTGTTTCCTCCATGGTTGTACTTGTGCCTAAGGTATGCTCCTTTCTTATTGTCATTCAGTATAACATAAATTGGTTTATCCAAGGAACCTATTGAACCTGGTTAATAATAATAACTCTAAGCATATGGTTGTAGTCTTATCCTCATTATTTGGACAGGATTCAAGCTGGTGTATTCTTCATGGGTCGAGGAATTGACAAGGGTTATAGTGTTATTCACTGAATTCAGCCCTATTCATGTGCAAGGACAACCTGAATTCAGGCATGCCCATGCACATGGATAGGGTCGAATCTGGCCCTGTCCATGTGCATGGACAGGCCAAATTTGGGCATGTCCATGCACATGGACAGGGCCGAATACCCACTCTCATTTCTATCCCTCTACTATAAAGACTAGGTTTTGGTCCCTAATATGTATGTTGACTTCCAAGATTTAATTCCTAAAGGTTTGATAGGTCAAAGATTGCATTATTTTCGGTTTCAACAAAGGAGGTTAGATAGTGTTTTTTTCCTTGTTTCTGGGTATGTATTTGTAACTGGTTACCGTTTAATCTATTGTTTCTTATAGGTATCCCCGGTTTGGGTAAACTAGTAGTTTTAATTCATCAGATTCAACTTGGTTTGTGTTTTCCCCTAATGTTGTCTTTCTATCTCTCCCTTGATCTATTGTTGTTGTAACAAGAATGTTTGTTGGTGAATAAAGGAGCTTACCCGTGGGATAATAAACAGTCTTTGTTCCTAGTGTTTTTCCACATAAATGAATGAAGAAACTGGTAAGGGTAGGGTGTATGCTGTGGTGTACCAATATTTGCAGGTGGTTTTTTTATATGATGCTATAAGGGTATAATATTTATGGGTTATATGGGTCTTTTATACTCCTATCCTCTGATTGATGTGATAATGAAGGATGACCTAGTTGAGTTTAGAGGGAGTATAGGGCAAGTAAAGTATGGATTGTTGGATATTGTACTTCTTTGCAGGATGGTTTCTCTTATTGTCAAGGAGGATCTTCCCTTGCATAGAACGCGCCTAAATTCGGTGTTGTCCATGCAACTATTGTTGGAAATTTAACTGGATATCGATCTCAATTAACTTGATTTGGATCCATCGATGGGAAATTTATCCTACATTAAACTAGCGTACGATATGCAGAAAATATTTCCATATTATCACGTGGTCTGGGAGTTTCTCCTATATGAACCTGGCTTTCTATGTTGGTAATTTTTTATTTGTTAAGTATTATCTAGGAATTCCCCCTGAACGAAGCTGGTGTATACATGGAAGAAACTACTATTTTCATGGATAGGCCCAAATTCGGGCATGTCCATGTGCATGGGCGGGTCGAATTCATCGATTTTTATAATTAACTACTAAAACAATTAAAAACTACCTTAAAAACATTTTAAATCATACCTGCAAAAAATTGCCAACAACCACCATCAACGAACATCAAATTCGTCCATGGACAGGCCCAAATTTGGGCCTGTCCATGTGCATGGACAGGCCGACTTCAGCGAATTCTCTAATTAACTATTAACAAAATTTAAAAATACCTACAAAACATTTTAAAACATACCTGCAAAAAAACACCAACGACCACCACCAACAAACGCCAAAAAACGCCAACAACCACCACCAACGAGCACCAACGTCCACCACCAATGAATGCCAATGACCACCACCAACGAGCATTCAACAGACTCTCACTAATTCACTAGTTTGGAAAAATGTCATATGGCCAATGGACAGGTGATATATAAAACTTATTTCGGCCGAAAGGTATTTCCAGCCGAAAATATGTTACCGGATGAAAAAATCCCTCCAACTAATCTGGCACACGATATTCGAGAGCATCGTCACGGTACCATTCGATTTGAGGTCAAAAGTTTTGGCCAAAAAAAATTTTGATCGAAAGAACAAGGAGTTCGGACGTAAAAAGGCCGTTAGGAATTTTGAAGACTTGATTCTCACAAAAGTGTAACCCACCTTCATGATTTTACCTGAATACCTTACTGAATTCTGTCCTATTTTGGACAACAAACTTGTACGACATGTCATGCACTCAATATTTGATATATGATTCTGAAACTCCCAAAAAAAAATACTAAAGACTAATATTTCTAATGCCATCGGACTAATAGAATTTGAATCCTCTATGAAGACTTTATGATTGTTTTACTGAGAACACTTGTTTGAGACTAGTTACAGGACTAGTCAAAAACCCTATCTTCCACAGAGTGATACTATTTCAACTTCCAAACACTTATTTTCTTCCAACTGATTTTTGAGATTTTCTTCAATCACTTTGGATTTTTCCAACTGGACCTTTAGATTTATTAGAATCTGTTGGACTTCTTCATAGTTGTTTTTGGGATTTTGAGAAACTTCCTTTAGCTTGATCAATTCTTCCTCGGGGGACTTGTTTTTCTTCCTTTCCCTTTTTATCTCACTTAAATCATAGATTAGTTCTACCTCAAGATCCACTTCACCTTATTCAAAATCTTCTTCATCTCTTTAAATTTATCTTCTCTATCTTTCTAGGGAACACAAGAATTTTTCTTTATGATTAACCATACCATTTATAATTTATTCTTTTGGATCTATCTAACATGATGAGCTTCATTATTCTAGTTCTATATCAACATCTTCTTTATCTTGATCAACATTCTCTAGCTCTGTGATTCCAAGAAGAGATCCCTTAGGGTAGATATTATGTAGCTTATCCCAAAGCAATTTGGTAGATAAAAATTTTCCCACTTCAACTTTTACCAAATCAGGTAATCCATCTAGGATTGCATCCATTGCTATGCTTTTGTTCCTTTTTAAATCCTTCTTGGTTTTCATCTTCAGAGGTTTCTTTGAAGTGGTGTATATTGTAACAACTAAGTGACAATTGTCAAACCCATGGGCCTGTAAAATTACTTTCATATGACCGCACCATATCTCATAGTCCTGGCCATCAAATAAAAAAGTTACATTATTCGTGCACTCCATGATCTACCTTGCATTGGTTAGATTGTTTCTCAAGGACCTGCTTTAATACCAATTGTTGGAATATTCACTAATACTAAGAGGGGGGGAGTCAGTATTCAACACCTTTTACTATTTTTAATCAAAACATGTAAAAATTAACTTATGAACAATTTCATTCAATTATGATTGAATTTAGCATATCATAAACATATAACCACAAATGCACAGTACATAACAATTTTATATCAAAACCCAAATGAGAAAAAACCACGAAACTCTTATATATATATATATATATATATATATATATA
>JZKD02S1968667.1:699695-710746 GCA_000966675.3 Picea glauca | reverse complement strand
CCCCCCCTCTCAGTGACAGGATCTGATCCTTCAATTGGTATCAGAGCGGGTCTCTTCACAAAAGGTTTAAATCACTTGAAGAGAAATATGCATCAGAATGGATCAGTAGTTGAATATGTCATCAAAAATACCCTTATTTGATGGTGAAGACTATGTCTTCTGGAGTGTTAGAATGAAAAACTATCTGATGTCGATTGGACTGGAAGTATGGACATTATTTGAAAAGGGATATGATGTAACAAAATCCACTCCCATAGAACCAAAAGGCAAGAAAAAATTTTGGGAACATGAAAAGGCTTTAAACACACTAAAATATGGTTTGAGTACGAAAATCCTTGCTAAAGTACTAAACTGTAATAATGAAAAACAGCTCTGGGATAAATTGGAAACTATATATGCAGGAGATTCCAAGGTAAAGAGGGCCAAACTCTAGACTATAAAAGTACAATATGAAGGTCTAAAAATGAAGGATGAAGAAAATATCTCAGATTACTTCGAAAGAGTTGATAATATTGTTAATGCTGTCAGAGGTTTGGTAGTAGAAGTGTTAGACAATGAGCTATTTGAAAAAATACTAAGAACACTACCTATTCTATAGAATCCTAAGGTGTCCACTCTTGAAGATCGAGAAAATCTGGATAAACTCATCATGGATGAATTGTATGGAATCCTCACAACCTATGAGTTAATATTAGGACATGAGAACCTTCCAAAAGGACAGTCATCATTCAAGGTGCTCAAGAAAACAAAAAATCAGAAGAACTTAACAAATTCAAATATTTTAAGACCCTTTTTGAAAGTGAAAAGGAGACAAAAATCAAATGTCTTAGATCAGACAATGGTGGTGAGTTCACCTCAAAAGAGTTTGATCTCTTCTATGAAACCCATGGAATAAAACAACAATTCTCTGCTACCATAACACCTCAGCAAAATGGGATTGATGAGAGAAGGAATAGAACAGTCCAGGAGGCTGCAAGGACTATGCTCAATGAAGCAAGATTATCTGATGGATATTGGAGGGAAGTTGTAAGCATAGAAGTATACATACTAAACAGAGGTCAGCTTAGGATTAATAGTGATAGCACTCTTTATGAACTATGGCTTGGAAGAACTCCTTCGGTAAAATACTTTAAGGTCTTTGGAAGTAAGTGCTACATCAAAAGACTTGATGAGAATATCCAAAAATTTTATGCTAGATCTGATGAAGGTATCTTTCTTGGATATGCTTCCACCAAGAAATCATACAGATGATACAATATTATATTACATAAGATTGTTGAGAGTGTAGATGTCAAGGTAGATGATCTAAAAATGATAAGGATCAAACATCAAGAGACTATACTTGACAATGAAGATGAAGATGATGATGAGTCAGTTGGTACACAAGCAGAAGAAGTAGAAGATAATAAAAGAGAAAAGGAAGAGGATGATATGGATACCAGTGAAGACAAGGAAGATATTCAAGAAGATGAGATAAGATAAGAATCCCCAAGAAGAGACACAAATACACCCTCAAGAATGACTCAAAAGAATCATCCTGAAGAACTTATTATTGTAAATAAAAGCGATGGAGTGCACAGAAGAATAAATATGTTGTATCAGATGGAATTAGCACTTTTGTCACAAATTGAGCCTATCTCAATCAAAGAGGCATGTAAAGATGAAAATTGGGTCAATGTTATGAATGAATAATTGGACCAAATTGAAAAAAATCAAACTTGGGAACTAGTTCCAAGACCAAAAAATAAAAATGCCATTGGAACTAATGGGTGTATAAAAACAAAATGAATAAGAATGGGAAAGTAATCAAAAACAAATCCAGATTGGTATGTAAAGGGTATGCTCAGGTTGAACCAGTGAATTATGAAGAAACATTTGCACTTGTTGCCATATTAGAGGCAATTAGGATGTTCTTGGCTTTCTCCAGCTACAGAAAATTTAAAGCATACCAAATGGATGTCAAGTCAGCATTTCTTAATAAAATCTTAGAAGAGGAAGTCTATATTGAGAAACCAGAAGAATTCCAATTAACTAACAAAGGAGACTATGTTTGTAAACTAAATAAAGCACTCTATGGGCTAAAACAAGCACCCAGAGCATGTTATGCAACGCTATATTCTTATTTACAAAAACAAGGCCTCAAAATAGGATCAGCAGACAACAATAGTTATTGTAAAATTGTTGGTAATAACATGATTATTGTGGAAGTATATGTCGATGATATTATATTTGGCAGTGATAATGAAAAAATGATTAAGGACTTTGCTAGAAGTACGCAGCAAGAATTTGAAATGTCCTTTCTTGGTGAACTGAATTTCTTTCTTGGATTACAAATAATACAGTCCAAAAGAGGATTCTTTATCCATCAGTCTAAGTATGTTAAATATATGCTTAAGATATTCCAGTTAGAGAATTGCAAACCTATTAGTACACCTATGATAGTTGGATTCAAACTAAGAAAAGAAGATGTGTCCAAAGTTGTAGATCCAAAACACTACAAATCAATGATTGGGAGTTTATTCTATGTAATGGCTTCCAGACGTGATGTCAAGCAAGTTGTTGGGATGGTGGCTATATTCCAAGCAGCACCAAAAGAGAGCCATGTTCAAGCTGTGAAAAGAATCTATAGGTATTTAAAAATAACCATAGATCTTGGTTATAATCCCTCTTCCAATATAATATCTCAAGAATATAATGCATCAATTGGAGTCAATTCAAGAGGAGACAACAATCGAAGTCAGAAGGATTCATTCAGTTATGACAAGAAACGTATGATTGCAGGCGAAGTTACCTGAGTTCAGATTCTGGTCAAGAGTATACATATAGACAGAGCTTTACCATAGAGGAAGCAACCATTTTCCATTGATGTCAAAGGGGGAGAGTAACTGAAGAGGAGAGAAGCATCATCACAGGGGGAGATTGTGTATGAAGTTGGTTTGTTTCCATCAATGACAAAGGGGGATATTGTTGGACATAGTTTCATTAATGTATTTTCATTGATGTCAAATAGTAGTATGATATGCAAAAACTAAATATCAAGAGGGTTATCGAATGAAGATCAAAGCTCAGAAGAGATAACGCAATGATACTAAGAAGTGAAAGCACATTGTAGAAACATGATCAGATCAAGTTATGTATGTTGAATACGCAAGTGCCAGATCAACGACAGGGATGGATTACAGAGAGAAAAAGGAGAATTAAAAATTGTGTTATCCCCAATCCCGCAATCAGTCTAGATTGTCATATTATAAGACAAGGATCGTTGGAGGACTAGTCAACGATCAGAAAAAATCGGGATCATTGATACGCAAGCGTCAAATCAACGGCAGGGATATATTGCAAAGAGTGGAAGGAGAATTAAATAATGTGTTATTTCCAATCCCACAATTATTCAGGACTGTCAGATCTTATAGATTCAAAGCTCGATGACTGTGGTTGATCCACCAATAATCGCACAACTTCAAATTGCAAAATTTGGGTGACGGGCTAAACCACACGCAAGTTATGGTTCTGCAATCCACATCAGCTGTCGATGGTCACCCGTCAATAGATCTACGTTTGCCATCAATTCCACTATCAACGAGCAATTTCCATTGCGGAGATCGGCAATAGTTTTAAACATCATGCTAGTTGAGGACCCCGCGATCATCTTTAATCATTGATTTTCTTCGAGACCATTCTCGACCGATGGATCAAGTTGAGTGGAAGGATATGATAAGAAAGGAAAAAGGGCTGAGATTTTGAATGCCTGAATTTCCAATAGTCGTTGGATCACTTTAAAGCGGAAGGACAGGATAAGCAAAGAAGAAGAGTCGTTGGATTTAAACCAAGGCAAAGTAGCATCGTGGACAAATCGAGTCGTCGATCTAAGATTATGATCAATGAACAACATTCATTTCAGGTTAAAAGTTGTGAGGAGGTACCACTTCGGGGAATCTCACTTCGGAAGAATTGTGAAGTGGATAAATCAAATTACTCGAAGTCCTGAAGGCCGAAATTTCGAGGTCACTCTCAGTCGTGGATCGGAAATACATTTTGGATAGTATTCTAACCGTTAGATCAAAGAGATGAATATGTGCCACATTGGGAGATCTACGTCAGCAAACCACATTAGAAAGGACATGTGGCACAGTCAGATAATAACAAGTGTCAAGATGAAATCATCATTTCAGGTACGTTTAAATCACAAATCTGAGTGACACGTGGCTGCCACTCGGCCCGTGCCATGTCAACTAGTGATGTCAGTAAGTTACGTCACTCAAGTAGATTTACTTTGGGATTTTCACCACCAAAAAATGACAAAGTCTCGAAGTCCCAAAAGCCGAATTCCCGAAGGGCCGAAATCGTGAAGGACAAAGTCTCGAAGTTTCGAAATGGACATGAGTCATCTGATTTGAAGGACACTTCAGGAGGGTTCTTGACCATTGATCAAGTACAGTGAAAGGATAGTGTAAGTGGAATAGCCGAGGTCCCAAACTAAATGAGATCCATTTATCTCAACTCTTGATTAAGCCGTAATCGTCAGTTTATTCGAAACCTCTAGACAAACCAGGATCGTCCGACTAACGGAAGAATGAATAATGACCGTCTGATCTACTTCGTAGAAATCTGTTTCAGGAGATTTGAAATAAAGGAATCGCTTGAGTTGATAAGCCTGTGGTTTTGCATTGTCATTCATATGTAATGGTTTGAATTAAGCGCCTCAGCAGAACTCAATTTTTGTAGCATTATCAGAGATTATGGTTAAGTTAAATGAAGAGGTGCGATGATCCAAACGAGAGGACACAATACATTATATCTCACACCAGTTTGAAGATTACATAAATGAGAGTGAGTGGTGCGAAGAAATGTGTCTCTACAGTCTAAATCCGAAGATATATTAAATCAAATAAGCAGAATGAGATGCAGTGAAGACATGATATAGAAGTTTTCCAGATTCATAAAACAAGGGTGGTTGGGTGGTGCAAGGGAAGGTTGGTGCCTGCAAGGGAATTGGTGATTCCTTGTCAGTTGTAGCTGACTAAATAGGGGGTCGAAGACTCCTACCATTTGGTGTTGGTAAACAAGGGTGTCAGTGCATCCTAATCAGTTGGTTTTGATCTAAAAGTAAGTACATCTTTTGTCTTTGTAACATGTAAAACAAAATTTTATAGTTAATAGAAAAGTGTTTGTAGTTTTCCCGATTGGGTTCCACGATAAATATAGTGTTAAATTTTTTGTTTGCATTAACAAAAGAAAAATTGAAAAATTATTGAGTCATTGATTCACCCCCCCCCCTCTCAGTGACAGGATCCAATCCTTCACTTCCCTCTAAAATTCACTGCCAATATTGTTCCAAGAGATCACAATATTGAATGATGAAAATGATAGGTTCTTAATGTGTATCTATACCCTTCCAAGCACCTTCTTTACTTGACCTTGAGACTCCTTGTAACTTCTTCTTTACAATAATTTTTTCTTCTTTACTTGACTTTAGGGCCAACTTATAACTTCTTGAACTTAGATATGAGTCGTATTGAACATACTTTGGGGATTCATATCTAATAGGGAATAACTCCTCAACTGTGAGGAACCACGTGGCGTGCCACCTACAGTTGGAGATGGCTTGACGAGGACTATCAATCAATGGGGGTTTTGCATGAAATTATGATGTCATTCATACTCTTTTTCTCCAATCAAATTTGAGCTTCATGACCACACCTCTAGGGATTCTTAACCACTTAACCATACTTAACCATATTTCGAAGGATTCTTGTAGACTTATTCAAACCATCTTCCCGTGAGGGTGATTCTTAAAGCTGCGCCATAAGGGGACCACTTTGGAGAATTCTTCAAATACACCCATACCATATTTCTAGGGATTTTTGTAGACTTATTTAAAACGTCTTCATGTGAGGGCCATGCTTAAAGCCATGCCATAAGAGGACCACTTTGGATACTTATTCAAATACACCCATCACTTCTTGAGGCTTTTGGACTTCTTATAGGGTTGACATCAATGGAAACCAACTTTCCAACAATCTTCCTCTTTGTAATTGATGGAAACACTCATACTAACCCATTGACCATTGATCCCCCTGTCTTCATGCTTCTGAACTTTCTCTCCTACTTTTTTTTTCTCCCCCCCCTTTGAAATCAATGGAAAATGGTAACTTCCCCTAACAGTATACCTTCTTTTGAAAATCTCTCTCTCTCTTTCTTCTTTGCAATATGTCATGTAGATCAATGTGGGGCTTCTTGTATATGCTTACTTTCCTCTCTTTCAGGGCTTCTTTTCTATTGGTACTTCTTGTTATTGTAATCCACTAATGTATATTAAAAGAGTTCATGTCAAGGTACCTTCATCACTTAAATTCAAGTCTTCATGGATATTCATGTCTTCGTTGAGCTGGCATTTCCTTGACAATATAATTATTCCTAACAGTTTCTCTCCTCATGTCTTTGTGTCCCTCTCACAGATTATCTTCTTGTGAACAAGTTATTCCACCTATGAATATGCTTTACTGAAAAATCCTTTTGATGAAAATTCCAATGAGTCATGTATATTCTATGGTTCATGCCAAGTATTGTCTTCTATACTTGTCAAATATCTCATGAATTCATCTCTATCAAAGTGTCAAAAAATCATCCATGAATCTGCTACTCAATTGTATACAATGTTGATTAATCTGCCACTTCATTGTTCTAAGAGCTTCTTCAAATCTAATGCAACTGATCACTATATATTTCTTCTTCTCAAGCTGAATCAAATATGTCCACTAGTATTCTTTATCTTCAAATAAAACACTACAAGATTGCAACAAGTACACATTCTCGAATCTGTAATGAATATATCCTTGCTTGAATACATGCTTGGAATCCTCTATATAATCACGAATCTCTGCCTCGAAAGTGTGCCAATGATATTCCTCGTAACTTCTAGTTGACCCCTTCGTACCTACATGGGGATGTGTTCCAAAAATGTTCCTTGAAGTAATAAACAAATATGTCACGACACATTCTATACCTCTTCCATCAGACCATTCAGAATCTTTCTTCCCAAAATCTGCAAATACTTTATAATTTTTTAAGGATAGTTCTCCAATATGTAATAGTTGTTTCTCATAATTCCCCTCTTCAATATTTACATTACTAGGAATATCCAAGATACATTACTTAGAAAAATATATAAACCTTTTCTGTTGCAGGATCATCCTTCTAAATTATGACATCTTCATGTTTACTTGTAGATTCATCATGATCTCATACATCTGCAAATCTTGTGAGTTTGATCTCTGGGAGTTTATCATGCACATGCTCTTCTTGTTTTTTATTTCTTCTCCAAACTTTCTTGTATATGATATCACTATTTTCCTTCAAGGAAGACTTCATCGTGATTATACAATCACAAGCTATATGTCCATAATTGTGGAATTTGTAACATTCAATATTGAAGTGGGGCACATAAACATCTCTTGCTTGAACATTTCTTCCATATGACCTGCAATCTACAACTTTATGTCCAAACTTATTACAAGTAAAACAATAACCATGAAATAAACTTTGATACCTGGAAGCAAGTGATCCTCTTTGTGATGTAGTCCTTATCAATTCATGCCTTAGCTGATCATGATCTTATCTTCCATTGTTTCCTTCACAATGAATAAAGATTCTTTGATACCTGGAGGTAGAAGGTCTTCTTGGGGATGCATCTCTTCTGCATTTATTTCTCTTTGACTCTTGCTAAGTATTATTCCTTCCTTTGAGAATGTCTGCATAGTTCTTATCCTTCTCTTAATTATTCTTTTCTGGCAACCTGGAACACTTCTCTTCAACTTTCATTACTGGTTATGTGGAGCTTCCTCTCTCTTCGATGCTCTTTCTAGGATTGGAATTAAGATATTCTTTGTATGAGGCCTCACCAATGTATCAAGACCTACGTTATTGAAGGGTGGCCTTTGAAATCTAAGAATGTCTTCTAGTACTTGAGAGCTCTACAAGTTCTTTTTGAGCTTCTTAACTTCAACCCTCAATGAGACGACTTCTTCTTCAATATTCTCAGTATCTTATTCTTTCTTCATCATTTGGATCTTCATTACTTCTTGTGTTCTCCTTTCTTCTTCAAGTTGGGTTTTCAAGGAGATGATTTCTTCTTCAAGTATTCTTTAAATAAATTTTTATTCAAGCTTGTTTAAGACCTCAGATATTTCCTTAAGATGACTTTTAAAGATTTCTTCTCTCTGTTATGCTTCCCTTATTAGTGATACTATTTCAGCTTCCAAACACTACTTTTCTTCCAACTGGTTTTTTAGTGTTTCTTCAATCACTTTGTCTTCCTCCAAATCGACCTTTAGATTTATAATAATATGTTATACTTCTTCAGAGTTTTTGTTGGGATTTTGAGAACCTTCCTTTAGCTTGATCAATTCTTCCTCGAGGGAATTTTTTTTCTTCCTTTCCCTTTTTATCTCACTTAAATCACATATTATCTCTACTTCAAGATCCACTTCGCCTTCTTCAAAATATTCTTCATAACTTTCAAGTTATTTTATCTATCTTTCTAGGGAACAAAATAATTCTTCTATATGATCTGTCATACCATTTCCAATTTCTTCTTCTAGATCTGTCTGACATGATGAGCCTAGTTCTTATTGTTATATCTCAGCATCTTCTTTATCTTTATCAACATGCTATGGATCTATGATTAAGAGAAGAGATCCCTTAAAGTAGAGATTATGTATTTTATCCCAAAAATATTTGGTTGATGAACATTCTCCCACTTCGATTTTTACCGAATCACGTAATCCATATAGGATGGCATCCATTGCTATTTTTTTTGTTCCTTTTTAATTCCTTCTTGGGTGCAGTCTTCAAAGGATTATTTGAAGTGGTTTATCCTATAAAAACTTAGCTCTAGACATCAAACCCTTGTGCCTGTAAAAATACTTTCATCCTACTACTCCTTATCTCATAGTCTTGACCATCAAATATGGGTGTTCCATTATCCGTGCACTCCATGATCTACCTTCTAGTGGTTAGACTATTTTTTAAGGACCTGCTCTGATACAAAATGTTGGAATATTCACCAATACTAAGAGGCGGGGTGAATTAGTATTGAGCATGTTTTACCATTTTTAATCACAACATAGTAAACATTAAGTTTCACATGGTATGATCTGTCATACTATTTCCAATTTCTTCTTCTAGATCTGTCTGACATGATGAGCCTCGTTCTTATTGTTATATCTCGGCATCTTCTTTATCTTTATCAACATGCTATGGCTCTATGATTACAAGAAGAGATCCCTTAAAGTAGAGATTATGTATTTTATCCCAAAAATATTTGGTTGATGAACATTCTCCCACTTCGACTTTGATGTATTTTATCTATCTTTCTAGGGAACAAAATAATTCTTCTATATGATCTGTCATACCATTTCCAATTTCTTCTTCTAGATATGTCTGACATGATGAGCCTCGTTCTTATTGTTATATCTCAGCATCTTCTTTATCTTTATCAACATGCTATGGCTCTATGATTACGAGAAGAGATCCCTTAAAGTAGAGATTATGTATTTTATCCCAAAAATATTTGGTTGATGAATATGCTATGGCTCTATGATTACTTGATCCGTAGGATCTTTTAATGACTTATGGTTGAGTTTTAATTTTGCATGCATTAATTAACCATTTGAGAAACTTGGTGAAAGAATGAGGAAAGAAGAGGAATTATGACAGCCATATACACATATACAGATCTGAAATGAAATAATAGACAGCAAACCATAACACACGGATTGATAACGGAGTTCAGCACAACTTTGCCTACGTCTCTAGGCCTTTTGTCTGTGGGGGAGGCTTCTATATTTCTATTCAAAATATCAAAAGTACATTGCTGCAATGTCAAATGGATACAAGACTAATCTTTTCATGTTCTTCCAGATCTCTAGAACCATGCAAACAAAACGGCACGCAAAACGGACGTTCGGAGCTCCCAGAAATGGTCCGACAGCGTCTCCTCCTCAAAAGCTTCTCTGCCTCAAAATGGCTTTGGCTTGGCTTCTCCTCAGCATTATTCTGCTCTGAATGCCCTCCTATGGCCTCAAACAGGCCTGGGTTATATAGATGGGAAGTTGGTTACTCATCTCCAACTTCCTCCCAAAAATTAGGCTCCAAAAATGCCCAATATCCCCCAAAAATGGAGAAAAACCATTAAAAATAAGCTAATTAATAATAAAAAACCCAAATCTTGGCATAAAAACCACTTTGTAACTATAATATGGCATTTATCCCCCTTCTGTTGTGCGTGCGCCCCCTTGGCAGGGTCGTATGGGGCCATGTGGCTGAGCGTCAGCCCCCCTTTCGCACTAACTCCTGGTCGCATATATTACAAATGAACCAAGGGTTGGAGCTAAGCCCCAGCCCCTTTCTGCCATATCACATCAATTACACTTTAAATAAATATAAAGTGGTTCATTTAAACAAGAAATAACATCGCGCATTGGTTATAGGACTATTGTGAAGGTGCTTAGGCTTAGTGGTTGGTCATGGGTTCAAAACCCATGGACCCCAAAACTTTTGAAACCTGCCACTTTAACTGATGACTGGGTGCCACGTGGCTACCCATGACTGGGCCAGGTGGCACTTTCCCATTCGACAGACAAATGCCACTTGTCAACCATTCACTGGTCCAGTTGCCTGCCACATGTCTGCCCTGTCAGCAAACCTACCCAATCACCATCAGCCAGAGAGTGCCACGTCATCTACTACACAGTCAGCATGTTGATGTCATCAACATTGACCTTTTGACCAGTTGACCTTTGACTTTTTACCTGTTTGGGATTCCGATCAGAATGTGATATCTTCTCCATACAGAGCTCGTTTGACAAAGTAAATATACCGTCGGAATCAGGAAAATGAGATGGACGTGATGGCACTGGTTTCGTCGCATTCCGATCACTTTCATTTTTGAGCATTTTTCAAGCCCTGTCAGGCTTCTGGATCCGATTTCGGATCACACCTCCCCACAATAAGACCTTTTGGTCCCCAAAAGGTTATTGACCAGTCAACAA
>JZKD02S1968667.1:598138-626230 GCA_000966675.3 Picea glauca | reverse complement strand
GTGGATGGAAACCTAGAGTTAACCATGGTAATACTATGAGTACTTTTAAATCCAAAACACAAAGTACTCGTAATAAATATCGTTTCCCACTTTTTAATAAAATAATATTATTGTCCTCTCATACTTTTTTTGGAAAAAACAATACTTGTCCTTTTAAAGAATATCCATATTTTTTCACTTATAAAAAAAAAATTATTCAAATTCCAAACTATGCTATCAAAGGTTGGGCCAATTTTTTTTACTATTCCTTTTTCGAGCTTTGAGTGGGTTCCATAATAGGAGGAAGTCAATGATTTGGTTTATATATATATATATATATATATATATATATATATATATATATATATATATATATATATATATGTGTTTTAAGTGACCTATAAAAAAATAAAAAAAAAAAATATAGAGTATATAATATAAAATAAAAAAATAAAAACTAAAAAATTATATATATATATATATATAGAGAGAGAGAGAGAGAGAGAGAGAGAGAGAGAGAGAGAGAGAGGCTCCTCTCAACCACCTTGGGTGAACCCAATTGACTAATATACTCTATGTGTGTGAATTACATAATATAACGAATTATACAAATTATATATTATATAATATATCTATAAGAGCATATATTATTATCATATTGTTATTATTATTCATTAGGGAAAATTTGAGATAAAAAAAGGGCCTCAAAACAAAAAATGTACCACCAAAATCAACTTTATAAGAACCAATCACAATTCAGAAGATGGCATCATCCACTGGGATGACTTGGCATTGTTGGAGTTAAGATGGTGAACTGTCACATCTTGAATGGTGGATGGAAACCTAGAGTTAACCATGGTAATACTATGAGTACTTTTAAATCCAAAACACAAAGTACTCGTAATAAATATTGTTTCCCACTTTTTAATAAAATAATATTATTGTCCTCTCATACTTTTTTTGGAAAAAACAATACTTGTCCTTTTAAAGAATATCCATATTTTTTCACTTATAAAAAAAAATTATTCAAATTCCAAACTACGCTATCAAAGGTTGGGCCAATTTTTTTTACTATTCCTTTTTCGAGCTTTGAGTGGGTTCCATAATAGGAGGAAGTCAATGATTTGGTTTACTCTTGCTTCATTTTCGATCTTTGAGCAGGTTTGATAACAGGAGGAGGCCCTGATTTGATTTACTATTGCTTCATTGAGCTTTGGGTGGCTTTGATAACAGGGAGGAAGCTTCAATTTGGTCTACTATTGTGTGTTCAGGCTTCAGGAAGGTCTGGTAATAGGGAGGAAGTCTTTCTTTTGGCAACGGATTCAAGGAACAAGCAAAAAATACCACTGGTGAATGGATCACGCATGAAGAGGATCAAACGAGGGGTTGGAGTAGGCTTAAATCTCAGCTCACCGGGCTAAACAATAGGTTAGAGCAAGTAGTATATAGTTGTTGGCCAACCTATATAGTAGTATAGGTTGAGGGTTTTAATGGAGAAAATTGCTTGTTGTTTAGGAGAATAATCCATTGTCAAGAAGAAAATCACCTTGATGTTGATGTCTACCTTTAACCCAAAGCAATGTTTTTTGTGTTTCCATGATGTTGATTAGCAATGGGTGAACTTTAATAATGATTTACAAAGTTTACATTGTACAATTCAATATGGATTAGAAAAGTGAACTACTAAAGAACAAACCAAAATCTCCAAAATTGTTCTTTGATACATATATAATGTTTTCAACATTTCCTAGAAAATTTCAATGGTTTGACAATTAAAGTTGATTTGATTGTTGAAAAGTTTATTTCTCTTGGAGAATCATGTTTATATAAATCTGTTGAATTTTTATTTGTATAAAAAAAATAGTTTCTATGTATTCTCTTTAGAAATGAATTAAAATAGGCGGGCCAATTGTGTCCTATTATATATTAGACTCAAAAAATCGTTGTTGTATTTATGTAGACCCCCAAAATTGGAGGCATCCATAAATCTCTATAGAGAGTGGGACGGTTAATTTGATATGCTCAAGTAAGGTATTCAACGTGCTTGATATTTTATTCCCGCTATGTTTTTCCATTGCTAATTGAATTCTTGGTCTCAAAAAAGAGCCAGTGCTTTAGATGTCATATAGTTTGAAATAAGCTTGCTTCCTTTCTTTATTTACTTGAGTTCAACACAATGACCAAATCATATGCATTAAAAAAATTATTACAGACATCCAACATTACCATTCATGATGAATTGAAATTGAGGTTCATGGTGTAGGTCACATGCTCTGAGACTTGAATCTCATGGCACTTGGAAACTGGAGAAAAAAATTTGAGACCTGTAATTTCTACAACTAGAAATTACAACGTTTGAAGGCTATAATACCCCTGTTTCCCCCAATTTGTAAATATAACTATAACTGGCCAAGTGACTATGGTGGACTAGATATGTGTGAATGTTTGATTTGATGGACCTTTGAATAAAAGGTCAATGTATGTATTTTCTGTTATTGATAGAAAATGGATAAGTGTTGAATAACTACCGAAGGGGGGGTTTTCCAAGATAGACCATGGATGTTATGATAGAGATGGTGAGGGGAACCAGAAATGGTTGAGATGACTCCCACCAAACCAGTACCTTACTGGATTTAATGACTCAGAATAGTCCTATGACCTAGATATGAATTTCCAGTCAGAGTGGTAACTAGAATAGTCCTCCTCAAGAGTTAATGAAGAGATGGGGAAGAGTATCCATCTGTAAGACTTCTAGAATTTACCACAAGCTAGGGATTTAGACACATGCAACCTTGCTGAGAAAGGAAAGAAGGAGGTAATTTGTGGGCAGAGGTGAGAGAGAAAGCAGATCTACGAAGAGAGAAGAATCGAAAAAGAGTAATCTCGAGAAGAGAAATGAGCGTTTTACAACCCTATGGTTCAAGGAAGAACTAGGAAATAAGCTCATTCTAAACGTCAAAATTTTTTGGCAAGGTTTTCGTGATAGGATAATAAACGAGGCTGACGAGTGACTATGGAAGTACTCAAGAAGACATCCTTGCTTGGTACAGAGAAAAACCCACTGCCAGGGTTTCATGGGAGGAGGAGAGTAACCTTCATCCCTGACTGTTGCTAAGTAAGAATAAAGAGTCTCTCTCTCAAAGCATCGCGGTCTAGCTCAGGGGTGGCTAGCGGTAAATCTGTCAGGAGTGGTTGTGCCTAAGGTTGGGTGGAAACAAACACCCATTTTAGCAGTCGCTTCACGAACTCCGGTTTTCTGATAAGTATCTTCATACTCTGTGCACTGAAGCAGAAATGGTGATTGAACATATTTATATGTATATGACTAAGTTCTATGTTGAATGGTTAAGTTAGAAATATGCATTATATCTCTGTGATCATGTGATTTTAAATGGGTGTATGCTTGACTCAGCTGAGGAGTTAAATATTTATTGGAATGTTTAAGTCATGTTCGTCTCTAAAATCCACCCTTGCGGGAATTCCAAGATCAAACCCTGTGGTAGGAGGACGCCTCCTTCAGATCTTTCACCTGTATGACAAAGGGCCCATCCTCATGTCTTTAATCCACTTACGGATAAAGGAATTTGTGTGTATCCCACAAGGGTTTTCAAAGGACCCATGTGACCAATGTCTGGGAACCCTATGCTAGGCTTGAAAGAAGTTAAACCTTCTGGCTTCAAAACTCTGGGAGTTCGGAACTCCAGAGTGTTTAGACCCTACCATTTATAAATCAGTCGAAGGCAATGGATAGTTACAGTTACCCACCAGGTTAACCAATGCCTGGCAGTTTCCCTATCTGAGACAATTAGACTTACCCACTATTAAACCTTGATCCACTAAGTTATCGTGAAATAACATGAACCATCGATATGAGAGTATTTAGGATCCCCCTTGGCTGTTGGATCCACGCCGAGGCAACTTTGGAAAAGTCTCACTCTACGATAATAGAGGTGGTATAATGCCAAAACTCCCGAACATCAGAGTTGCAAAGTTAATCTAGGCCATTGAGAATAGAGGGACGTGTGTCCAGAGATCGACGGTTATCCGAAATTTCGATCATCCAACAGTATCGAAGTGAAATCACAAGAGCGTGAAAGTTTTGCGAAGCTCCAAAGGCTGGAGTAGATCTCGACTGCCCATTCTAGAATGCACGTGGACTGCTGATCAAAGTTCTCTGCGTGTTCGAAGTTTGGAACTCCGAAAGGAAGTGTGGTTCAAGACGAGGAAACCTCTGAACATCGAAGTTAAAAAGTGACATGAATCGTTGAATTCGAGAATGCTTCGGGATCCCTCTCAACCGCTTGATCAACCAAGAGGAAAGCCTCATGTAAAATACTTCAGTGAAGTCCTACTTTGGGATGAAAGGATTGTGGAGTGGGTAGAAACCCCCAAACGTCAGAGCTACAAAGTGATAAGGGTCGTAGATCTAAGAACTTTTCGGGACCTCCCCCGACTGTCAGATCTAGGTCATGGTTAGTTTGGTGCTGACCACTTTGGGAGTAAGGAGGAAGACACAACACAAATCCCCCGAACGTTAAAGTTACGAAGTAACATAGGTCGTTGATCCAGGGATTACGTGGACACACCTTGACCATGAGAATGAAGGGCTTGGAAGGCTATCAATCCGGAGTGACATGGCACAATGACATCATCCAGGGTGATGTGGACCCACGATCAATGTGCCACGTGTCACTTGGATTCGTATTTTTCGTAGACCCTATAAGCCCATTAACACATGACATGTGTCACTTACCGAAGGGGCCACATGTCATCTCCACCCTACCCCCTATCACACTTGGCGATCATCGCTTGGTCCATTTGGTGGGTGGAGGATGCGGGACTCGCATGTGTTTTCCTTTGCATCTAGTACAACACCACATGCAAGAATGGACCCTCAGGATTATGGGCTCCTTTGCGGATTCGGGGATTCGGGAGTTCGGAACTCTGGGAAACTTGAGATGTTAGAATGTCTGCTCCAAAAAGGGGTGAAGCCAGGAGCTACGTGGAAGCGTTTTGGAAGTCTGGGAATTTGGGACTCTGAAGGACATGCGTACATAAGAGAAAAGGGATGTTTTGCACCGAAGTGTCGAACGTCGAACTTCCCTACAACTTATGTGGCAAATGAAGATCGAATCCCGATGTTAGATTGGACAGTGGATGGAATTCCATCGTGGATGTAGGATCTTGAGGATGGTACAAATGAGATGGATCCACGTGGCCCTCAACCAATGAATGCCCGAGGATCTTTGGGAAGCCATAACTTGTAAACCAGAGGTCAATTTTGAGCCTGATAGAGGTCGTTAGAAGGCTACGGGTGAGTAGAAGCTGATGGAGATCCCGGAATTAGGATTTGAGATAGTTAAGGAAAATGAAATTTAGATGCCCCATTCCCTAAGAAGGTATTCTTATGGTTGGGTGCATTATAAATTGGTTTCGGAGCATGGTTACATCACTTGGCCTGCTTGGGCTCATGCATGAGTCGCATGAAAATATTATTAGAGAACCTTAAGGGGTAACACCCTACCTTACCCCCATCTATAAGTAATTTGTCTGGACCTCTATTAAAGAGAGGATTGAAACCTTCTATTGTTGATAGATGTTTTGGAAATCTACACTGTATGTTGCTAATGTTTCCAAATAAAGAAGCTGACTTCACTTTGCAATGATACGTGCTGTTCATGAATTAGTAGATCATTAACTAATAGAAAATGTTTTATTAACACTCAAGAAGTCAATGAACAACAAGAAAACTACAATGTGGATGGTGACACACCATGAAATGGGAGAAAGCTCCCACAATAGAGAGGAAGAATCTACAGAAAGGAGGGTGGTGGAAACCCCTTCGTATTTGGTTGAAACTATAAGAAGCCTCATGGAAAAATTACATATTTGTAAGGCTGACAATGAAAGGATGATAAAGGAACAGGAAAAGAAGACTGAAATTAATGTAGTCTTACCGCAAAGTCTATCAGATATACAAATCCAACTACAACATGGTCCAACAACCAGTCATGTGGAAAGACATCATACTAAGAAAACTCTAAGTCCACCTGAGATACAAAAGCATGGTCCTGAAAGTGGCCGCACCAGGAGGAGCACCTCAAGGAAGGCCCAACATGGAGCCAAGAGACACTCACCAGAAGATTCCTCTGAGGACACTGACAACTCGAAGGAATCTTCTAGTCGAAAAATTAGTTCCCATTCTAATGCAGGATCATCGTCAGTGAGCACCAGTGGCAAAACAACTCAACGTCTAGGAATCATTTTGAAATATCAAACGTTGGGAGTTATTACGATTCTTTTGGGAAGTTGATGAAGAACAGAAGAGTATGAAACGTCTGGAGGTGGAATGATCATGAGCAATCAAGGAGTTTCACTCCGAGTCTTGAATGTAACTGAACTTAGGTAGCAGTTAGAGTTTTTTTTCATTTTTTGAGTAGACGAGTAGTTGGGGGGAACCCTAAGGACCCTCTGAGATAAATAGAGGTTTTGTACACCCAAATGAGGCTACTACGAGTTAGTAGGAATTTTCTGAGTTTTGAGTTATTGTTTTGATATTAACTGTAGCCATTTACTTTTGAATGAATATGACAGAGGAGAATTGAATCAAATGCATAACACTGTTACTGTTTGTAATTCTCTGTTATTGTGTTTTCATAAATGAATGAATTTCATTATGAATGGATGAAACTGTGAATGTTAGTATAAGTTTCAATTGTTCCTCTTATGTTGAGTGAGTGCAAGGTGTGCACATGGAACGCAAAGAGTGTGTGACAGGATTTTTTTTTATTCTGAATTTCAGAAGAGATAGCACAAAACTTTCCCTTTGCAAGGAGTGCAAAGAGACTGCTGCAAGGTGTGCACAGTCACCCACAAGAACCAAGTCTTGCGTAAGAATCTACTGCAAGGAGTGCACAAATTTGGAATTCGGCTAAGTGTCGAAGGGACTCCATAAGAGTCAAAGGAGCGAAAGGTGAAATCTCGACTTGATCACAGCCGTTGATCCAAGGAAATATATGGGCCGTCAATCTAGCGCCATCGTGATTTCAGATATCGGGAGAATGGAGGTAAGGAAACTCCCAAAGTTGCGAAACGCGAAATCGCGAATCGATCTGAGTCATTAGATCATGGGGAGTCGTGAGCCGTCGATTTGACGCTCATAAATATTGAGAATCGAAGACCGGGAGAGCAGAGGTGAACCAACCTCCAAAGTCGTGAAATGCAAAATTGTGACTTGATTGTAGCCGTTGATCAAGGGAAGATCATGGACAGTAGATCTAATCATATCGAGAGTTCCCGATACCCGAAATCCCAACGCGCTTGAGAGTTGAGCCCCAAATCATGACCGGAGGTCACATTGAGGGAAGATAAGGGAGGGGTTAGTACACGCTAGGCTCCTGTCAGGGTTTCAGAGGTTGGGAGAATCGGGGTGATTCACATGCAAAGACCCGACACGTGAAATTGCAAAACGCCTTTTGGGTTAGGCTCGTGATCACAGCCACTGGTCGCGTGAGAGAATCTTGCGCTTGGTGCTTATTCACATGACAAATTTTCGTGAAAAGGACCTATGGACATTTTTTGAAGATTCCAGTGGGGAATTGAAGAGCTACTCCAGCTCAAATATTGAGAAGATCCAGAGACCAGGAGGTCAATAGACCTTACTGAGGTGGGGCACTGCATCAAGTGGTATCAGAGCTGATTTTCATCGGTAGATTTCAGGTGAAGGAGATAAATGAGACGAAAGAACTCGAATCTATACTATGTGTGTGAGAGACGGTTGACACAATGCCACCGAGGAGATGAGTGGAACAACCTTTATCCAATCAGGCTGTAGAAAGGGACATGCGATAACTTCATGCAAGATTAGAGGTGATGGAGGCAGCACAAAGAAGAGCACCTGATGTTGGAGACATCAGCGATGTAGAGAGTGAAGAAGTAGAAGTCAAAGAAGCTACAGGAGAGAATGTTGTCGAAGAACGCTTGCTGAGAGAAGTTGTTAGATTGGGAGCTAGAGCCAAGATAGAGGTCCCAATGTATGAAGGCAATTTAGATGTTGAAGAGCTGCTGGATTGGGTACGATCCATGGATAAATATTTCGACTATGAAGATGTCGATGAGGAGAAGAGGGTGAGACATGGTTTCACCAAACTCAAGGGACATGCAGCATTGTGGTGGGATGAACTGCGAGCTGAGAGGAGAAGCAAGGGAAAACAAAAGATAAAGAATTGGGGCAGAATGGTAGCCAAACTTAAGGCTAAATTCATGCCCAAATATTACCAGATCAATATTCAGGAAATTACAGAACCTGAGATAGAAGGGTATGATAGTTAAAGAATACACAAAGGAGTTCTACAAGCTGAACATCAGAACTATACAAAAAGAGAAGGATGAAGAAAAAGTTGTCAGGTATATAAATGGCCCGAGTTATGAAATCCAGGATGAGATCAGCATGATGTCAGTAAGGACAATGGAGGATGCTTATCAGTTTGCACTGAAGGCGGAGGAGAAGTTGGCCAGAAAACAAAACCAACGAAGAAGAGGTAGAAGCCTAGTCCCAAACAAAGGCAAGGGAGTTTCCCATGACAAGGCACAAAAATCCAAAGATGAGACTGAGAAACCACATAGTCACTCGGAAAGAGGAGGAAGTTCCTGAGGAAGACAAGATGGTGGAAGAAGTTCTTCTAGAGGAAGAGGAAGAGGCAGAGGAGGAGAAGTGAGATGTTACACTTGTGGAAAGGAAGGACATAAGTCTTGGGAATGTCCCGAGAGAAATAAAGAAGGAGAAGGTGAAGCTCACATTTCAGAAGCACAGAGAAGAAATGTTGAAGCAGAAGGAGCAGAGGCTGGAACATCTCTAATGTTGAGAAAAGTTCTCTTAAAACCAGAGGCAGAAGTTGAAAAACCGATGCAAAGCAACAATCTCTTCAGGACAGCTTGCAAGACTAAGGACAAAGTCTGTAAGGTGATAATTGACAGTGGGAGTAGTGACAACTTAGTGTCCATAGATATGGTGGAGAAATTGGAGGTGGAGACAATTGCACATCTGAAGCCATACAAAGTATCATGGTTGCAGAAAGGACACCAGGTAACAGTTACTAAACAATGCTTGGTTGAATTTAAGATAGGAGGATATAGAGATGAAATCCTATGTGATGTAATTCCCATGGATGTATGTCATATTATGTTGGGAAGACCATGGCAGTTTGAAAGGAATGTCATTCATGATGGGAGGAAGAATACATACACCTTGGAGAAGAATGGTAGGACACACATGTTTATGCTAATAGAGGAGAAGAAAGTGAAAGAGGAAGGCAGAACAAGCATACTTCTCATGAGTGGGAAGGAACTCTTGAAAGAAGTCAAGAAAGGATAGGAGATGCAGTTTATTGTGGTGAGGAAACCTAGAGTTGTCCTTACAAGTACTTTGATGGATGATTTTTCTGAAGAAATTTGGGAATTGTTGGATAATTTTGCTGACATAGTGGTGGATGAGCTGCCTAACTCATTACCACCCATCAGAAGTATCATCCATCATATTGATCCGATACCAGGAGCAAGTCTGCCAAACAAAGCAGCGTACAGGCTAACACCTCAAGAGAATGAGGAGGTAAAGAATCAAGTCTAGGAGTTGTTAGACAAGGGGTTGGTCAGAGAGAGCTTGAGTCCATGTGCAATACCAACTGTGTTGAGCCCAAAGAAGGATGGAGGATGGAGAATGTGTACAGACTCAAGAGCCATTAACAAAATCACCATCAAGTATAGATTTCCTTTGTGAAGAATGGATGATTTAATGGACTGTCTAAGTGGATCAAACTTATTTTCTAAGATAGATTTGAAAAGCGGATATCACCATATAAGAATGAGAGAAGGTGATGAATGGAAGACATCCTTTAAGACAAATGAAGATTTGTATGAATGGCTTGTTATGCCATTTGGCTTAACAAATGCCCCGAGTACTTTTATGAGATTGATGAATGAAATTTTGAAAGACTTCATTGGCAAGTTTGTGGTTGTATATTTGGATGATATACTGATCTTTAGCAAGACCAACGAGGAGAATTTGACTCACTCGACACTAGTGATGAGGAGACTACAGCAGGAGAAGCTGCTGATAAATCTGAAGAAGTCCTCTTTTATGAAGACAAAACTCATTTACTTGGGTTTTGTGATCTCTTCAAATGAACTGAAGATGGATCCAGAAAAGGTGAAAGCAATCAAAGAATGGTCGTCACCGAGAAGTGTGTTTGAGGTAAGAAGCTTCCATGGATTAGCAAGTTTTTATAGGAAATTCATTAGAGACTTCAGTGGAATTTGTGCACCAATGATGGATACAGTGAAGAAGAAGCACAAGTCTTTTAAATGGATAGAGGAGGCCGAGAGGAGCTGCAATAATCTGAAGAAGAAAATAACAGAGAGACCAATTATGGTCTTACCTAATTTTGAAAAGACATTTCAGGTGAGATGCGATGCAAGTGGAGTTGCAATTGGAGCAATTTTGAGCCAAGATAATAGACATGTTGCTTATTTCAGTGAGAAGCTGAATGAGACTAAGAGAAAATACTCCACATATGATAAGGAATTTTATGCCATAATTCAAGCCTTGAAGAAGTGGAGATATTACCTTGTCCCACAGGAATTTGTCTTGTATAGCGATAACCAATATTTACAATTCATAACTAGACAGGAAAAATTGAATCAGAAGCATGCAAAGTGGATTGAGTTTATGCAGAATTTTACTTTTATCATAAAACATATTGTTGGGAATGCTAACAAAGTTGTTGATACATTGAGCAGGAGATGTTTGATTCTGTAGGAATTTCAGGTGAAGACCTTGGGGTTTGAACACCTTAAGGAAATGTACAGTGATGATCCAGATTTCAAGGAGGCATATGAAGCATGCACGAATCCTGTGTTGAGAGATAGGATCCAGTGGGTAGAGTATATGATTCGAGAGGGATTGTTGTTCAAGGGTAGTCAGTTATGCATACCAAAATGTTCAATGAGGGGAAACCTTTTGAAGGAGAAGCATAGTGGAGGATTGGATGGACACTTCGGCCATGATAAAACATTCGCACAGTTGAACAATTCATACTATTGGCCAAGTATGAGGATAGATGTGATGAAATTTGTGAACAAATGTAGAATCTGCCAACATGAAAAAGGAAAAAGATAGAACACCAGATTGTATCAACCATTGCCAATACCAGAGAGGCCTTGGGATGTGATAAGCATGGATTTTGTGTTAGGACTACCAAGAACGCAAAGAGGATGTGATTCCATATTTGTGGTGGTGGATAGATTTTCAAATATGGCACACTTTATACCATGTCAGAAGACTAGTGATGTAGCCCATGTTGCAAATATGTTTTTCAAGGAAGTTGTGAGACTTCACGGCCTACCCAGAAGCATCGTTTTGGACAGAGACACAAAATTTGTTGGTCATTTTTGGAGAACACTGTGGAAGAAGTTGGGGACAGATATTTCCTTCATCTCATATTATCATCCTCAAACAGATGGACAAACTGAGGTGGTAAATAGAAGTTTGGAAAACTTGTTGAAGAATCTGGTCACTGAGCATCATAACTAGTGGGATCAGATTTTGCCACAAGAATAATTTTCATACAATGACTCGCCAAACATAAGCACTGGAAAGATCCCATTCCAAATATTGTATGGAATGCAACCCAGGGGAGTATCTGAGTTGAGGGACTTGGGACAGAGTGATATCAAAAGAGTTAGAGTAGAAGATTTTGCTATAGAAATGCAGAAGCTCCATAGCCATATTAAAGGACAATTACAAAACTCTAGCCAAGAGTACAAGTACAAAGTTGATCAACATCGTAGAGAACTAAAATTCGAGGTGGGAGATCAGATTCTGGCACATCTCAGGAAAGAAAGGTTCCCAAGGGGAACGTATAACAAGTTAAAAATGAAGAAGATAGGTCCATGTAAGATCTCAAGGAAGTTTGAGGAAAACACCTATGAGATTGAGCTGCCAGATGATCTGGGCATATCGCCCATATTCAACGTTTCAGACCAGTATTCTTACTGGAAAGATGATGCAGAGGGATTAGAAGATCAAGATAAGATTCAGTGGGAGAAACAAATGCCTGTAGTAGAAAAACCACAGATGGAGAAGATAATTGATCAGAGAATTGGCAAGAAGACCAGGAGGAAGACCTATCTTGAATATCTGGTTAAGTGGAAGGGACACCCAATAGAAGATGCCAGTTGGGAAAATGAATCAGATATCGAGAAACATGGAAAGTCAGTGTAGGAGATAATGGACAGGAGTCCATGAATTTTAGTCCAGGGGGAGTATGATGCAGGAGCATCGTTAGCGAGCATGCCTAGCAGGACAGCTTAGCACCTGGGAATCATTTCAGAATATCAAACGTTGGGAGTTACTGCGATTCTTTTGGGGAGTTGATGAAGAACGGAAGAAGATCAAACATTTGGAGGTGGAATAATCATGAGCGATCAAGGAGTTTCACTCCGAATCTTGAATGTAACTGAACTTAGGTAGAAATTAGAGTTTTTTTTTCATTTTCTGAGTAGACAAGTAGTCGAGGGGAACCTTAAGGACCCTCTGAGATAAATAGAGGTTTTGTACGCCCAAACGAGGCTGTTGTGACTGAGTAGGAATTTTCAAAGTTTTGAGTTATTGTTTTGATATTAGCTATAGCCATTTACTTTTGAGTGAATATGACAGAGGAGAATTGACTCAAATGCATAACATTGTTACTGTTTGTAATTCTCTGTTATTGTGTTTTCATAAATGAATGAATTTTGTTATGAATGAATGAAACTGTGAATGTTAGTATAAGTTTCAATTGTTTCTCTTATGTTGAGTGAGTGCAAGGTGTGCACACGGAATGTCAGGAGTGTGTGACGGGATCTATTTCAATTATGAAGTTCAGAAGAGATAGCACGAAAATTTCCCTTTGCAAGGAGTGCAAAGAAACTGCTGCAAGGTGTGCACAATCACCTGCAAGAACCAAGTATTGCATAAGAATTTGCTGCAAGGAGCGCACAAATTTGGAATTCGGCTAAGTGTCGAAGGGACTCCATAAGATTCAAAGGAGCGAAAGGTGAAATCCGGACTTGATCACAGCCATTGATCCAAGGAAATATTTGGGTCATCGATCTAGCTCCATCGCGATTTCAGATATCAGGAGAACGAAGGTAACGAGACTCCCAAAGTCGCGAAATACGAAATCGTGAATCGATATGAGCCGTTAGATCATGGGGAGTCATGAGTCATTGATCTGATGCTCACAAATATTGGGAATCATGGATCGAGAGAACAGAGGTGAACCAACCTCCAAAGTCATGAAACATGAAATCGTGACTTGATCGTAGCCGTCGATCGAGGGAAGATAGTGGACCGTAGATCTAATCATATCGAGAGTTCTCGATACGCGAAATCCCGACGCTCTTGAGAGTTGAGCCACAGGTCATGACCAGAGGTCACATTGAGGGAAGATAAGGGAGGGGTTAGTAGATGCTAGGCTCCTATCGAGGTTTTGAAGGTCGGGAGAATTGGGGTGATTCACATGCAAAGACCTGACACGCAAAATCACGAAACGCATTTTGGGTTAGCCTCATGGTTGCAACCAGTGGTTGCGTGAGAGAAGCTTGCTCCTAGTGCTTGTTCGCATGGCAAAGTTTCGTGAAAAGGAAATGTGGACATTTCTTGAAGATTCCAGCAGAGAATCGAAGAGCTTCTCCAGCTCGAAGATTGGGAAGATCCAGAGACTGGGAGGTCTGTAGACCTTGTTGAGGTGGGGCACTGCATCACATTCCTAGATGAAAAGAAAGAAGAGGAAACATTCCAAGAGTCATGAACCTGAAGAGTTCAAGAAAGCCAAACCACCCACCTTCAATGAAGAGATTAAGAAGAGGGAAGAAGCATAAGTTTGGCTACTCGGCTTGAATAAGTAATTCAGAGTCCATGACTACTTTGAAAACTTAAATGCTCCGATAACCATTTTCAGCTTGAATGGGAAAGCTTCCTTTTGGTGGGAGGACCTTAGGAATGTGAAAGGAATCCATGAGAAGGACTCGTCATGGAAACAATTTGAGAAATACTTTAAGAAGAAGTATTTGTCAGAAAAGTACTTTGATGGGAATACCAAGGAGTTTTATGAATTCAAGTTGGGACAACTCACCATAGATGAATATATCAACAAATTTCTTGAGTTGATGAGGTATGTGCCCTACATAAAGGATGAAAAAGTAAAGATGCAATGATTTATTAGTGGATTACCTCAGTCCTACCTGGACATAATTGAGTTTAATGAGCCAAATAATGTAGAAGGTACTATTCGAAAGGCAAGGTATTGCTATGAGCAATTCAAGAACAAAACAAAACCGCACGAGGATTGGAAGAAGATGAATAGTTCAGGATTCAAGAAAAAAGGGTTTAAATCCTCATGATTAAGAACCATGGGATAATCTCTAGGATGAGCCTTCCTGCTAGAAGTGTGTATCAACAAAACTTTCCATCCCTGAGTGGAAGTAAACCATTCGGAGCAGTCCCAATTAAGATTGAAAACACAAAGAGAGAACCCTTGAAATGTTGGGGTTGTGGAGAAGAACATCTATTGATGGATTGTCCACATAGGCAACAGAACAATAGGAGGGTCTACAACATCCAAGAGGATACCACAGTCAATGATGTGGTTAGGAGCATGCCACAGATTTATGCATCCTTGGATAATAAACAAGTCAACCACCAAGCTTCAGTGGTGGAGATGGAAGGTATGATTGCCAACCATATAGTTTCTATTTTAATCAACCCTGGTTCTAATTTGAGTTATGTTTCCCCTCAAACTATTGTGAAATGTAATTTGCAACGAGTTAAACATGTTAAATCATGGCTGGTACAACTAGCCACTGGAACCAAAAGAAAAGTAACAGAGGTCATACCAGCATGTCAATTCGTTATGAGTAGATTTCCCACCCAAGCGAACCTAAATATACTTCCTTTAGGATCTTATGACATGTTGATTGGAATGGATTGGTTGGCTACCCATAAAACCAAGTTGGATTGTTACAATAAAACTTTGGAGTGTGACAATGAATAAGGGAGAAAGGTAACCCTACAAGGGATTCCAAATCCTGTCTCAGTGAGACAAATATCATCACTTCAAGTGAATAAGTACTACAGAAAAGGATGTCCTTTGTATGCAATACAAGTGTTGGACTCTGTTGAGAACAACAAACCCAGTCTAGAGGACCATCCCATATTGGGAGAGTATAAATATGTGTTCCTGAAAGAGGTACCAAGTCCACCTCCAAGAAGAGATATTGAATTTTCAATAGAACTTTCACCAGGAGCGGTGCCCATGTCTAGAACGCCCTATAGAATGAGTACACCGAAGCTAGTTGAGATCAAACTATAGCTAAAGGAAATGATGGGAAAAGGATACATCCGGCGTAGTGTGTCTCCATGGGGATCACCATTCTTGTTTTTGAAAAAGAAGGATGTCACACTTAGGTTGTGCATAGACTATAGGCAACTCAATAAGATTACCATAAAGAATAAGTATACCTTACCAAGGATCGATGACTTGTTTGACCAATTAAGGGGTGCTACACTTTTCCCCAAGATTGACTTGAGGTTAGAATACCATCAGGTCTGAATGAAGGATGAAGATATCCACAAAAAAACCTTTAGGACAAGGTATGGTCACTATGAATTTGTGGTGGTGCCATTCGGGCTAACCAATGCACAAGCCACC
Source organism: Picea glauca (assembly GCA_000966675.3). Lineage (NCBI taxonomy): Eukaryota > Viridiplantae > Streptophyta > Pinopsida > Pinales > Pinaceae > Picea > Picea glauca. The sequence goes on along the minus strand of JZKD02S1968667.1, from coordinate 610,505 downwards.
TTTATGTCCTTAATGAATAATGTACTCAGTAAATTCTTAGACATATTTGTATTGGTTTTCATTGATGATATCTTAATCTATTTAAAATTAGAAAAGAGCATTAAGAACATCTCAAGTTACTGCTTCAAGTACTAAGAGAACACCAACTCTATGCTAAGTTTAGTAAGTGTGACTTTTTCCAGAAACAAGTCCATTACTTAGGCCATATTATTTTTGAAGAAGGTGTGGTAGTTTATCCTGAAAATATCAAAGCCATTATGGATTGGCCTACCCCAAAGGATGTATATTATATTAGATCCTTTATGGTCCTAGTAGGATACTATAGGAGGTTCATAAAAGGATTTTCTAGGATTGGTTGCCCAATCACTTCCCTTCATAAAAAATGGATTTAAATTCCTTTGGACATCAGAATGTGAAGAGAGATTTCAAGAACGAAAATGCCTTATAACCAATGCATTTGTGTTGAAGATTGAAGATCTAAACAAGGATTTCCTTGTGTGTACAGATGCCTACAAGGAAGGACTTGAAGGAGTCCTTATGCAAGAATAACATGTAATTTTCTATGAATCTAGAAAATTGAATGAGCATGAAATCAATTATGTGACCCATGATATAGAATTGTCTACCATAGTGCATGCTTTAACAATGTGGAGGAATTACCTCTTGGGTAGAATATTTGTGCTCGTGACAGACCATTGTGGGTTGAGGTACCTGTTTGATCAACCAAAACTTAATGCTAGACAAGCTATATGGATGGCTCTCCTTAGTGAGTTTTATTTTGAAATCAAACATATTAAAGGAAAATAAAATAAGGTGGTTGATGCTTTTAGTAGAAGTGTGAAAATAATTCACCTGGTAACGGTAAGCACCTGTGAAACGGATTTCAGGGAGAGAGTCAAGAGTGCACAAGAAACTGGTGCATTCTTCAAGATTGTAAAATCGTACTTAGAACAAGATCCCACAGGAATGAAGTATGAAGATTATCAAACATTGAATGATGGCCTGCTAACTTACAAAGGTAGGTTGTACATCCCGAATTGTGACGACTTGAAGAGGTTCATAATGGATGAACTACACAAAAGACCATATACTGGTCATCCTGGTTATTAGAAAATTATTATTGCCACTATGAAACTGTTCTATTGGCTAGGACTGAAGAAGGACATTGCTGACTACTTGTCTAAATGCCTAGAATGTTAGTAGTTTAAGGCAGAACACTGACATCCTATAGGGTTGTTGCAGCCCCTACCAATTCCAGAATGGAAGTGGGAAACCTTCTCCATGGATTTCATCACCAGATTACCAAAATCGGCCAAGCAAAATGATGCCATCATGTTCATGGTGGAAAAATTGAGCAAGGATTCTCACTTTATTCTCGTCAAGTCAACTTGCAAGGAAATAGATATTGCCAGTATTTTCATGAAAGAGATATTTAGGCTGCACGACATGCCTAAGGATATCATATCTGATAGAGATACAAAATTTACTTCGAGATTTTGGAAATCTTTAACGGTTGGTTTTGAAACTAAATTGTTGTTTAGCACATCCTATCACTCTCAAACTGATGGAAAAAAATAGTGTGTAAACCAAGTATTAGAGGAGATGTTAAGGATGCATGTAATGCATCAGCCTAAGAACTGGGAAGACTACCTACCACTGCTAGATTTTTCCTACAACAATGCCTATCGAGAATCATTGAATATGAGCCCTTTTGAAGCCCTCTATGGTAGACAATGCAAGACTCCAATTAGCTGGAATAATCTAGTAGATAGAATCACAATCGGACCATACATGCTGCAAGAAATGGAAAAACAAGTAATTCAAATAAAGAAAAATCTGAAAATAGCTCAAGATAGACAGAAAACCTATTCAGACAGAAAGAGGACTCCTAGAGAGTTCAAAATATGGGATCACATGTATCTCTAAGTTAGACCCAAGAAGAGCTCATTGAGAATGGGAGCTTGTGCCAAGCTGGCACCTCGGTATTGTGGACCCTTTGAAATTTTGGATAGAGTGGGACCTGTAGCCTATAGGATAGCACTCCCCCCCATAGTGAAGGCACATAATGTTTTCCATGTTTCATTATTGAAGAAATATGTACATGATTCTAATCATATAATTAACTGGTCTATGATTAAGGTGGAACCATAGGGATAATTCTTGTTAGAACCTCAATGCATATTAGAGTGGGACCCTTTGAAATTTTGGATAGAGTGGGACCTGTAGCCTATAGGATAGCACTCCCCCCATAGTGAAGGCACATAATGTTTTCCATGTTTCATTATTGAAGAAATATGTACATGATTCTAATCATATAATTGACTGGTCTATGATTCATGTGGAACCAAAAGGATAATTCATGCCAGTACCTCAATGCATAATAGACAGGAAGGAGACCCCACTCAAGAACATAACCATTGCACAGGTCAACATGTAGTGGAAACACTTTGGCTCAGATGAGGCTACATGGGGAAATGGAGGATTCCATGAAACATGCATATCCGTTTTTGTTTACTTCTGTACATACAAAGCACATCAGTAGATAGAACATCGAGGATGATGTTCCTTTAAGGGGGAGGGGATTGCAATCCCATTGTTTCCCCTAGTTTGTAAATATAACTATAACTGGCCAAGAAACTATGGCAGAATAGATATGTGTGAATTTTGTTTTGACGAACATTTATATAAAAGGTCAATGTATGTATTTTCTGTTATTAATAGAAAATGGATAAGTATTGCATAATTGTTGAAAGGGGGGTTTGCCAAGATATACCATGGATGCTATGAGAGAGATGGTGAGGGGAACTAGAAATGGTTGAGATGACCCACACAAAACCAGTACCTTACTGGATTTAATGACTCGGAATAGTCCTCTGACCCAGACATGAATTTCCAGTTAGAGTGGTAGCTGGAAACATCCTCCTCAAGAGTTAATGAAAAGATGGGGCAGAGTACCCATCTGTAAGACTTCCATACTTGACCATGAGCTGGGGATTCGGACCCACACAACCTTGCTAATAAAGGAAAGAAAGATGTAATTTGTGGGAAGAGGCGAGAGAGAAAGAATATCTGCGAAGAGAGCAGAGTCGAAAAAGACCAACCCCGAGAAGAGAAAGGAGTGTTTTAAAGCTCTCTGGTTCAAGGAAGAACTGGGAAATAAGCTCATTCTAGACGTCATAATTTTTTGGCAAGGTTTTCATGATAGGATGATAAATGAGTCTGACAAGTGACTGTGGAAGTACTCAAGCAGACCTCCTTGCTTGGTACAAAGAAAAACTCGTTGCCTAAATTTCGTGGGAGGAGGAGAGTAACCTCTGTCCCTTACTGTTGTTGACTCAGAAGAAAGAGTCTCTCTCTCAAAGCATCATGGTCTAGCTCGAGGGTGGCCAGCGGTAAATCCTTTAGGAGTGGGTATGCCTAAGGTTGGGTGGAAATAGGCACCCCTTTCAGTAGTCGCTTCATGAAATCTAGTTTTCTGATAAGTATCTTCATACTTCGTGCACTGAAGTAGAAATGGTGATTGAACATATTTATATGTATATGACCAAGTTCTGTGTTGAATGGTTAAGTTAGAAATATGTATTATCTCTCTGTGAACTTGTTCTTTTAAATGGGTGTATGCTTGCATCAACTGAGAAGTTAAAGAGTTATTGGAATGTTTAAGTCATGTCGGTCTCTAAAATCCACCCTTGAGGGAACTCCAAGTTCAAACCCTGTGGCAGGAGGACGCCTCCTTCAGATATTTCACCTGCATGATCGAGGGCCCATGCCCATGTCCTTAACCCAATTACTGCTCAAGTGATTTGTGCATAGCCCATAAGGGTTTTCAAAGGACCCATGTGACCAAGGTCTAGGAACCCTACACTAGGCCCGAAAGAAGTTAAACCTTCTGGCTTCAGAACTCCGGGAGTTTGGAACTTCGGAGTGCTTCGACCCTACCATTTATAAATCGGTCGAAGGAAAATAATATTTATGGTTACCCACCAGGTTAACCGATGCCTGATGGTTTCCTTATATAGGTCAGTTAGACTTTCCCACCATTAAACCTTGATCCACTCAGTTATCGCAAAATAACGCGAACCACCGATATGAGATTACTTGGGAGCCCCCTTATTTGTTGGATCCATGTCGAGGAAACTTTGAAAAAGTCCCACTCCATGAGAATAGAGGTGGTCAAATGCCAAAAATCCTGAATGTCGGAGTCACGAAGTTAATATGGGCCATTGAGTGTAGAGGGACATGTGTCCATAGATCGATGGTTATCTGGAAGTTCAGTCATCCAACGGTATTGAAGTGCAATCACAAGAGAGTGAAAGTTTCGTGAAGCTCCGAAGGCCATAGTAGATCTTGATCACCCGTTGTATAATTCTCATGGATTGATGATCAAATTTCTCTGTGTGTTTGGAGTTTGGAACTCTAGAAGGAAGTGTGGTTCAAGACAAGGAAACCTTCGAACGCCGAAGTTACGAAGTGAAGTGAACTGTCAAATTCAGGGATTTGGGAGTTCAGAACTCTAGGAGACTTGAAATGTTAGAAAGACTGCTCCAAAAAGGGGCAAAGCTAGGAGCTACGTGGCAACATTTCAGAAGTCTTGGAATTCGGACTCTGAAGGACATGCGTACATAAGATAAAAGGGATGTTCTGCATCGAAGTGTCGAACATCGAAATCCCCTACATCTTATGTTTAAATGAAGATCGAATCTTGGTGTTAGATTGGACGGTGGATGGACTTCCACCGTGGATGTAGGAGCTTGAGGATGGTTCGAATGAGATGGATCCACGTGGCCCTCAACCAATGAATGCTCGAGGAGCTTCGAGAAGCCATAACTTGTAAACCAGAGGTCAGTTTTGAGCCCCGTAGTGGTCATTAGACTGCTACGGGTGAGTAGAATTCGATGGAGATCCTGGAATTAGGATTTGAGATATTTAAGGAAAATGAAATTTAGATGCCCCATTCCCTAAGAAGGTATTCTTATGGTTGGGTGCATTACAAATCCATAAACTAGAATGTTGAAATTGTGATTGAAATTTATACCTCTAAAAGATGTTGTTTTTAAAACACACAACACTTCAATTTTACCTCCTTGCAATAGACATCTGAGTTTTTCTAAGGTCTGCAACTTAAGAATTACATTTATTGAGGCTTTCATTCTTCTCTAACTAATTGTGTTTTTCAAATCAATGATGACCAGTGATTCCCCATTGATCTTTTGAACTCCAAATCCTGAAAACATATCTAATAAACATTTGTTTCTAGTCTTTAGATACAATCCATAAGTTTTATAGTATAAAACCCTCTCTCTTAGAAAAATAATAGCACACATATCAAGTCTATTCCCGTAAATTATTTTCTAATATTTCAATTTCATCTTTGATTTTTATAGAAGAGCATACTACTTAACTTTATTTATTTCATTTGTACGTTGCGGAATTCAATGGCTCAATGGCGTCCCAAGAGTGAGTTGAAATTAATTGTATTATACAACAAAATTGATGATAAAGGAAAATGGGTTTCGACATCTTTATCTATTGGGTGATGGGTAACAATGAAATCATCAATTGGAAGACATAGAATAAAAAAAAAGCGTTTGTAAGAAATTACCATCCATTGGAAAGGTTTTATAAAAGGATTTAGAATGAGTAATGGAGGACAAAAAATGGAAATGATTCAAGTGGCACATGTCTATGACCATAGAGATATCTCAAAAGAGAAAGTTTATATTCAATCAAATTTTCCCAAAATTGATTGTAATTGTGAGTATGCATAACCAATCTATATATCATAGTTTGTTGAGGTCAAAATTCATTTAAAGATTTTAGGATTTCAAAATCTCTTTATTTTTATTTTATCTCAACATGAATATTACATTTATCCCATGTTTATGCATATCAAATTGGAAAGAATGGGAACAAGTTGAACTCATAACTAGTGTTTTCCAAGTTTTTCATTCAAAAATAGGAGAACTACTCTATCCCGGTAAGGATCCTACATGTTTAAAGAAGGAAGTTGTATTATTTTACAAATATGAATACATTATTTCAAAAACAATTGGATCATGTGGATATCTCAAAGAGTCATCAATAAGGGAAACTGGTAAAATGTATGCTACTTCAAATCCTTCCAATGAGTTATTTATAATTTTGTTTTCACTAGGTGGGATAGAAGAGTACATTACCATAATGGAGAAGACATAGAGTACAGATTGAGTCACAATGCCTTGTCTTTCAAGCAAGTCATTTAATTATTATTTATTTTTAATTGTATCACTCTTGTTCATTTTTAGGGGTAATAAGAGGAAAAAAGGGAGTTGCTTATGAATGTAACAAATATATGATGATACAAAGTACTTTCATTTGATTCTTTCAGGTATTGGATTTCAAGACATATGTTATATATCTCATTTAAATTATGTAGGTGGAGACATGTTGGACAAATGGGGAAATGGGTTTTGATTCCAAAGGAATGGGACAATGATGATAGAACACATTCTCCAATAGTTTTATTTGATGTTCTGAAAAATGGTGAATTCTTTAGAACATTATCATTGGAGGAGAATTGGACACTTTGAAATCAAACAACAATTGGATCTACAAGAAGATTTTGATTATTTTGTATTTGTACTCAATGGTAAAATGGTAAGAATGTAAAGATGGATATCATGACTCTAATACGTAGACCATAGTATAACAAAGTATTGGCATGTGAAACCTTCTTTATAGAGAAAATAATTCTAGTTTCTCTAATTGTATTTTGTAGGTCGGGAAATGACAAGAACATATTGTGCATTTCAAATATTGTATCGAACCTTCTATAATTAAAATTAGGGAATGCTAAAAAAAATTAATTTGAAAATATAATGTGTATAATTAATGCACATTATAAGAGCATTCCCCAAATGTAATGGACTTTTTGTTTTGCAATCTCTAATATTGCTTTTGGTTTTATTATTCAATAAACTATACTAGCCCATTTATGACTATATTGTACCTAGACTTTCTTCCAAAGTGCTAAAGTGTTTATACCTATTAATGTTTTGTACACCGGCATATTCTTTGAAAATGAAACTATTCTCTATGTTTTGTGATTATTATGGTCTAAAATTCCTCCAATTGTTTCCATGTGTTGAGTACTAATCTATTTTTTTCTTGAAATATCATAGACTTTGTTTGTTTCCATATGATAACAATTATTGGTTTTTTTAATATCTCGGAAAGAGCATTCTAATACAAATGGAGTGATGCTCATTTTCACCATATCCTGGATTTCTTTACCAACTTTCTTACATGATATAGAAATCATACAAATAGGAGCAATTTCTTATAGCAACTTCAAGTCATTAAGTTGAGATTCCGTGATATCTTTGGTAATTGAGTATTGGATCTTGTTTTAATAGTTTATTTTCAATTAATTTGTTCAATGGATTGGTTCAATCATATCATCTTGGTGATTTTGAGCCTACCTGTGGTGTTTAGGGTGATGAGTTGCAAGTGAAATTGAACAAGTTAACCCTCCACTAAGGCACAATTGCCTTATGATTTTTAATATTTGGACTACTGCAAGCCAACTGAAATTGTCAATTGTGCTAAAAATCTAGGCAAAATATAAATAGAAGGGGAAATAGGTTATTCCCTTTTGGGTGAAGAGGAGATTCTCCATTTGGGAAGTTACTTGAATGGAACTTTTAATTTGTTGTCATTGATTTATTGGCTTTGTGTGGCATGTTGATTATCAAATTTTATCTTATGATTCCATTCACAGTTAAGTTATTTGGCTTAGATATTTGAATTATCAAATTGCTCTTTTCCATGGTGATACTAAGGAGATGGTGGAGAAGAATGACTGGAAGGATTTGTTAGAGAAAGATCAGGTAGGTACACATACTTCATACTAAATGTTTTTTTGTAGTTGTTCAATTCTACTGGACTTTGATTTGAACCTCAGTCTCTTGAAATAAATCAAATCTGGCATGCTCTATGACAACTTCAAATTGAGTAGAGAGAAGGACATTTATTCAAAGGATGGAATGAAGGAAAAATAGATGTTTCTCCTACTTACAAGTACCAAAAAATTCCAAAATTCTATGTTGGGGGGAACTTAAAACCAAGAGAAAAGTGGTGCGCACCTGCATGGTAAGCACAAGTTAATGTAGTTATGATAGTTTGACCAATCACAATTGATTGGATTGAAACCAGTTTTCCAGAAGTGCTCAGAATCTAGAATCTTATTGAGATTGATAACATCAAATGTTGAAGGATTTCTATTATACTTTTATTGTGGTTTTTTAATACTATTGCTTATATGTAGTTTGATCAATCACAATTGATTGGATTGAAAATCATTTTCCAAAAGTGCTCGAAATCTAAAACCTTATTGAGGTTGATAACATCAAATGTTGGAGGATTTATGTTATACTTTTATTGTGATTTTTTTAAGACTATTGCTTATATGAGTTGTACTTAAGCAATTTTCCCATTTTTAACTCAAAGAATTTTGATGTTGTCATGTCTACCTTTGACCCAAAGCAATGTTTTTGTGATGCCATGTTGTGTGTGCAAGGTTCTTTTTCATTTTTCTCATTACTAGAGAAGAAAGGCTTGTCATTATCACCATATCTCTTAGGTCACATTCAACTGTATTGGGAAGGGGATTTGTTGGGTATGTGTTATATTCTTTGCATGAGTAGTATTGTCTATGCATTGCATCCGGTGCACAGGGGGGTTAGAGGGGGGATGCTAGGCCCCCCCTTGGGGGGTGCAGGGCAGCGTCCCCGAAAAAAATAATTCTACCTCAGGAAACATGTCACATATTTATGTGATTTTTCAACACATGGTTTTTAGCCGATGATTTTCTATTTCCGGTTAAGAAATTAGGGTTGTTGACCAATCCAAGTCATTGGGTTAAGGTTTTCGATGTCGTTGGCTCCTATATGTATATTGTATTGTAAACAATGTACCATTATGAATGAATATAGAATATGTTGGTTTTCCCAGTTTGGGTTTCTAAGGAAAAATATTTGTGTAATGTTTGTATTTTCCATTGTATCTTTTCTGTTCTTTTACTGAAAATATGTTTGCAGTAAATATTGTACAAGGTTAAAATCTACAAAATTTAGAGGAAAACTTAAAGAAAACCCTCGGTAGAAGAAATTGATGGAGATCAAAACTTTCCTTTTGGGACTTCTTGAACCTCTTTTGGCTTGATGGCTTGCAATGCAATACAAATTTAAGTCAAAGCATGATTTTTAGATATATTGTACCATTTTACCTCCAGGTAATATCTAAGTTCCCTACTATGAGAACTATGATGTGAAAATTAGAAATTTGTTATAATCAACGCCTTTGCAAAGAATATTTGAAATTTTTACTATTCAATATTGTATTTGTTTCACTTAAATTCTCACAAATTTAGCTCATGGTTGAAAGAGGCTTGTTTTTAATATGTTGCTAGATTCTTCTTCTTTGTTCTTCATTTTCATACATTTCATTATGTTCTATGCATCAAAGAAATGTCACTATTTTTCAAAAGAAAATTCATTATTTGATTTACTTATTATATGGAAGTATAGATGTTGCAGGCAATAGAATGCTACAGGTTCATTGAAGCTGCTACAAATATGTTGCGAGAATGCTACGGGAGGGGCTACATGAGCTTCATCCTTACAAGTGTTATGGGAATTTCCTTTCTGGAAGTTGTTGCAGGATCATTTCATGGTTGTTGCAGGTTGCTACCGGTTATCATGGATAGAAATTTATGTTATTTGTGATTAAATTTACTAAAACTGCAGGTATGGTTAGTTTGAAAAATCAAATGAGACATTTGAGTTCGTGTCTGATTTTGAAAGCATGCTTGATTTATTCATTTTCCATCTAAATCCAAGTGCCTTAAGATGCCTTGCACAGAAGTTGGAAGATATTGATGCAGAAAAGATGAGGTGCAGTCCATATTTGATTTACCTTATGTGGTTTCCATTATTACCCATGTATATTATGCCATGGGCCTGGAAGCACAGGTCAACGTTTTAGAGGTCATCCACTTGATGAGGTTGTCATTTCTATGATGGTTGACATGGGATTTGTCTAATTGGCAAGGGTGGCACAATAATTACTAAAATGAGGTGAACAAAAGGTGCATGTAATTAGAATATTTCCAAGGTAAGACCTTCTTCAGTGTGCTTTGGAACAAATGAACTAGTTCATATTGTAGGGGATATAAGGGTGGCAGGAGAAGATTTTGTTCAGATAACTTCAAGGATGTGTGATAAATTAAACCATGAAAGAAGATAGGTTCCTTAACATGTAATGTCCCTTTCCAAATAGGAGCTCCAGAAGAGGAGGCTTAATGGTCTAAACCGCCCTGTTAGACTATAGCTAGGGCCAAAGAGGGGTAAACAGGGTTAATAGAGGTCACTCCAGTCACAGGTGTTATATTTGGAAAGTGACATTGAGCTAAAAAGGGTTAAAAGTGATTTTAAGTCATTATGAGCTAAAAATAGAAGTCAACAGGGAATTAGGGTTTCAGGATGATTTAGGGTTTTGGAAATCAACAACAAATTAGGGTTTCAACATGATTTAGAGTTTTGGAAAGCTATAAAGGAAGGGTTAGCAACCTAATTCATCATTATGCAGATTATGACTTGTCATTGAGGAGAATTGGCGCATCTCAGGAGAGATAGTTCAGTGTATTCCAGGAGGAAGACACCAGTTGGCTGATTTCGGTGTTGAAAGACACACCCTAGTCACCAGGAAGATCATCCAGGTCTTCCATCATTCTTCATTGATTCCGCAGTGCTCCCATATTACAGGTATTATCTTTTAGTTGCTTATTTGTATTATGGCTAAGATCCTTTTGTCTTTTGATCTGGCCAAGTGTTGTTATTTTATTCAACCGTAGTTGCTTATTTATATTTCGACTAAGATCCTTTGTATGTTGATCTAGTCGAGTATTGTCAGTTATTCAGCTGCATTCGGCCATTTTGTAATCCACAGAGATATCATAATACAAAATTTCCAGTCCTTTGTCGCATTTATTTTTGTATGATAATTTATATGTTGTAAACCTTTGATCCTACACACATTAGCAACGTTTCCTAGACTAGCCAAGTCAGGAACATTACAGTGGTATCAGAGCTTTAGTCCTACCAGCCTGTGAGTAAAGAAAATGAGTGCAGCAGAAGACCCAGACAACCGTGAACACGTAGGTGACGAATATGTCACTTACAACAAGCATCAGGAACGAAGGCATAGACCTGATTTCCCCCCTTTTCCTCCTAGCTCAGAGGAAGAGGAAGAGACACACAGAGAAGCAGAGAGAAGGGCAGAGTGTGAGGCTGAGTGCGAGGCTGAGAGGATGCTAGGAGACAGATATGAGAAACCAGAGGGCAGCGGCAAGGCCCCCATAGATCCAGAGGCAGATTTCATGCAGGTTATCAAAGATATGTTAGCTAGTCAACGGACCATGTCTTGGTCCTTGGCATAGATGGTTGATAGATTGGCTAGAGTGGGCACCCCAGATACACAAGTACTGCATGCATCACAGGGGAACTTGAGAGTAGGCAATAGACCCCAGTCACCCTCTCGCGCATACACCTCTATGAGTAGGATTCCCAGACCCTTGTTTCCTGGTTTCCAGAGGGCACCCCTGGTAGTAGCACCGCCACCGATACCACAGAGTCCACCCACTCATGATGACGACATTGCAGAGTATAGGAGGGAGTACAAAGTATTGGGTCATGACTTCCATCAAGACATGACCTTAGTCGAGTATTGTGGACTCAAACTTAGGAACCGCCCCAGAGATTCGCAGAGGGGAGGACCACAACAGCAGTAGGGGCATAACCTCGATTTCATCCAAAAAGTTGGGAAACTCACTATCCCTTCTTTCGACAGATCATCCAAATACACCGCCAGAGCTTGGGTATAGAAGCTAGACACGTATTACAAGCTCAACCAGATGACTGAGACAGAGGCCATCAGTTTTGCGACCTTACACTTAGAGGGTGAGGCACACGAGTGGTGGTACCATGGACTGGTGACATTGTGTCATAGTTGCATCATCTCCTATAGGGAGTTTACAGATAGGCTCATGGACAGGTTTGACAGGACGGATCCCGAGATACACCTCGGGGATCTAGCCCAGTTGAGACAAACTGGCACAACAGAGGCATTGCTCACAGTGTTTCAGCGGGTAGCCATGGAAGGGACAGATATATCAGAGCCCACGGTAATCATGTTATTCACAGAAGGACTCACAGGGCCTTTGAAAGGATGGGTGAAGGCATACAGGCCTCCCACTTTGCAGGATGCCATCCTTCGCACTCAAGATCTAGCAGACTCAGTGCCAAAGACTAAAACTTTCTCCAAACCATTT
>JZKD02S1968667.1:551739-598128 GCA_000966675.3 Picea glauca | reverse complement strand
GAGTGTTTGATCAGATGGAGAGGGCTTCTAGTATAGGACGCTACTTGGTAGAGCGAGCAGGTGTTGTAGCACCCTGGACTGGTATTGCTTGAGGACAAGCAATTTCGAGAAGGGAGGTTTGTAATGTCCCTTTCCAAATAGGAGCTCCAGAAGAGGAAGCTTAATGGTCTAAACTGCCCCGTTAGACTATAGCTAGGGCCAAAGAGGGGTAAACAGGATTACTAGAGGTCACTCCAGTCACAGGTGTTATATTCGAAAAGTGACATTGAGCTAAAAAGGGTTAAATGCGCTTTTAAGTCATTATGAGCTAAAAATAGAAGTCAACAGGGAATTAGGATTTCAGTATGATTTGGGGTTTTGGAAATCAATAGCGAATTAGGGTTTCAACATGATTTAGGGTTTTGGAAAGCTATAAAGGAAGGGTCAACAACCTAATTCATCACTATGCAGATTATGACTTGTCATTGAGGAGAAGAGGTGCATCTCAGGAGAGATAGTTCAGTGTATTCCAGGAGGAAGACAACAGTTGACTGATTTCGGTGTTGAAAGACACACCCTAGTCACCAAGAAGATCATACAGGTCTTCCATCATTCTTCATTGATTCCGCAATGCTCCCATATTATGGGTATTATCTTTTACTTGCTTATTTGTATTCCGGCTAAGATCCTTTTGTCTTTTGATCTAGCCAAGTGTTGTTATTTTATTCAGTCGCAGATGCTTATTTATATTCTGGATAAGATCTTTTGTATGTTGATCTAGTCGAGTATTGTCAGTTATTCAACCGCATTCAGCCATTTTGTAATCCACAGAGATATCATAATACAAACTTTGCAGTCCTTTGTCGCGTTTATTATTTGTATGATCATTTATATGTTGTAAACCTTTGATCCTACACACACATTAGCAGTGTTTCCTAGACTAGCCAAGTCAGGAACATTACATAACACTACCACAAGTGTTCATATCGTATCAAGGAGCCCCCTTTTTTTCCTATCACAAAAGAAATTGAAGGTGTTGAGAAAATGAAGCAGCAAGGAGAAGAAAAGGGCATTCATATTTATAAAAGTCATTATGGAATATTTCTAGAAGTTGTTGATTCTATTTCCAAATAGTTATCATGTTGCTCCACAATGGTTCCAATATGTTCATGAATTTGTAGCAATGGTTTCTCTTGCCACATGATTCATTATACAAGTCTCATAATTGAAGTAATGCCATTTTGTAAAAAAAAAAAAAACCTTAATAGTTAGATCGAGGGACAAGGAGGTGACACTGGAGTCTCTGTGTCACCTCCACAACTATGCTCTGGATGGCATTGACCTGCTCTTGAATTGCACGTTTCTCCTGCGACCTCTTCATATTTTCCACGACCGTAAGAATCTCCAGCTGTGCTTGCACAATTGACACCTGTTGCTTCACCTCCTGGAGATGTGCCTCCAATCTCCTCAGCTTCAGGTCTTCTGCAAGGTGCTCATAGGTCTACACACTCTGGTCACTTAGTTTCTTACATTCTGCAACCAACACCCTGATTCTTTCTACTATGTTCCTGGAATTTTATTCCCTCTGATATCTATCAGGTAAATTATATCACTTTTCTAATGACCTGAAAACATTAAATTGTCAGACCAAGGTTGGTAATCTTAGCTGCTACACTATATGTGCGGGTAAGAATTTTCTAAAAACTATTCAGAAGAAGCCAAATTACTCTATCTATAAAACCCTCTTCTTTCAAAATGCAGGAAAGGATATTTAACCATTAATTTCATCTATTCTATTTTAACCATCCACTATCTACAACTAATGCTAAGCAAACCATTTAATCTATGCCAAACTAGAGAAATGTAATTTAAATACCAAACATAACTCTAAGCTTTCCTTGAAATCATCTAAATTCTATTTTAACTTTTAATCAGAACTCCTATCCTATTCTATAATCTATTAATTCACAATTCATCTATCAGAAATGCAGAAAGAAATGTTTTAATCTTGATCACCAAATTCTCTTATATTCTTTATTCATCTACAGTGATGTGGGTGCTAGTGGAGAAATACTCTATGAATCTAGATCTAAAAATAAAGATTTAAAATTCACTGTTCAAAAAAAGGAAATATTAAACCTGATTAACTTCTAATTAACTGAAATAATCATAACAGTGATGAACAAGTACAAAACGGAGTAACTAGTGCGAAATGGGTATGGAACACTAACAACAACTCTATTCTATTTTTTAGTGTAAATCTATTTCCTACGAAAGGGAAATCCTATGAGATTGTACCGTAAGGATAAATTTAATCTACGTTATCCTTATGTCATTTCTTAATCTAAAAAATCACAACTAACTCTTAAATCAAATTCACTAATTATCCACTAACTATAAATTCAATCTAAGTCACTAACTCTACAATTTCCTTCAACCGACTTGTGTAAAACTAAATGATATAAAAACTAATCAGACTTCCTTCTACGTTCTGGTTTTGAACTTACAGAATACCAACTAAATTCATTGAAATTCAACTACCACGCATGAATCTATCTATATTAACAGGAATTCAAACAATCCAAGCCTTATAAATTAATTTAAAACCTATTCAATTCTACCATTCACTATCTCTATCCTATAGTTCGATCTACGACTTTGGCAAATTGATGATTCAATCTACAAAGAATTCTACAAAACATGTTTATTCAAATCTATCTGCCAACTATCCTACGCTCTGTGCATAGAAATTACTCTACAGAATTACAATGCCATGTGATCTAAATTATGACAGAATTCAATCTAATAGTTGCATATTTAAATCATGAAAACATGAAACAATTTCTACAGTGATTATTTCTACAGAAAAGACAATCAACATCTACTATATATATCTACTATAAAATGGAGAGATCATCTATCCCTAATGGTGGGCCCTCCCACAGAGACAGAGATCCCTATTAACATTTCAGAAAAGAAGGATCTACGCTACCATATCCATTCAACAGCTATTGCAGAAATGACTAATCCATGTGTTCAACTTTTAAAACCAGACATCAATTCAGAGAGAAAACAAACATCATTATATTCAGCAAAAGTCTCAGTCGAGTTTATCAAAATCAATAACTCTCCTCATACCGGGGCAGACCCATCGTTTTACAATGTTTTTAATCCTTGTTTTTGGATCTGCGATCCTCCATCTAAGCTAACTACCAATGCTAAAAATGGAAAAGCCATGCATTACGCAGAATATTAATTACATAATAAACTTGAATGGGTTATCTCATGACATGAAGTGTCATGAGATTCGCCTCTAATAACAACTTCTAGTTAATGTGTCTCTACATGCGTTCTTCTTTGAATAGGAGTGCGATCTCATGGCATGAAGTGTCATGAGATTCGCCTCTAATAACAACTTCTAGTTAATGTGTCTCTACATGCGTTCTTTTTTGAATAGGAGTCCATCTTGTATGCTGAAGTGGCATCAAACCTTACGAAGCTTCATGAGCAAAAAGGAGGCCGCGTCAACATGTGATAATCTGCAATAGAGTAGTCAAAAGAGTTGCATCCCAATATTGCATTAGTCCGTTAATCATACTATGCATTCTTTTAATTAACATTCAAAATATTAAAACATTTGCAAACTGTATTAAAAGATGATGTTTTAACATTAGAAACATGGTTAGGCAGGGCAAAAGAATATAGGCTAGAAATGTAGCAAAATAGATAGATGTTTGTCAAAATGAGATATAAGATGCTAGTAACTGGTGCAGAACAGGTGAAAAACAAGTCAAAGATATGCAAAATAGAGGTCATATTCATGGCCCAACATTTCCCCCAGGCTGAAGTACTTGCATGTCCTCATGCAATAGGACTAGGAACAGGGGAATTAATGAGAACTTGGAAACCAAGAATTGTTTGTATCTTCAATTGTCTAACTTGCTTCTTTAATCTTCTGATCTGTGCTTGTCTCTGATGAGCAATCTTCTTAATCTTCTGCATCTTCTTAAGAAAATTTTTCTGCCTTCCTTTTAGCTGATCTACCTTAGCTCTCAGATGGGTGTCCTGGATTATTCTCAACTCATTTTATGTTTCTATATGCCTATTAAGAACTTCATATTCTTGAAGTTTCTCCTTTAGGCACACATTTCTTCTTACCAGTCTGCCAAGGGAAATACATCCTTTGCAACTGGTTTGCCTTTACACCATCTTTCCCCTGTGCATGGCAGACCCACTGCCCAACTGATAAGACTCTTTGTAATTACCAATTCGAGGCCTTTGATAATAGTGCGATGCCCATTGAAGGTCTTAGCAAATTGCAGAGCAATCTCCGTATCATATCCATCAAATTTCTCCAAAAAGGGCATCCATCCTGCGGCTTCAAAAATGTGCTTGGTATCTCGAAATTTCGTCGAGGAAGCAATCTCAGCCAGACTATCTAGTTCATGCCAACTAGCTACCATGTTTATGGGTACAGAGGTGAAGGTAAGACAGAAAATTATGCAGGTCGGGCTGTGAATGGATAAGGGCAGAAACATTATGCGCAACAGGGTTAAACACTGTCTAAAAAGAGGTAAAACATCTGCAAGCATCATTATGTGTGGTTGATCAAACGTTTTCATCATTAATTAACCATCTCGATGTACCAGAAAGTACATTACCGAAATCATGCAGAGATAACGGTGGTTGCAGAGATACGATCTCAATCATGGAAAAGTTTATATAAAATCATGGGATAGATAATGTTCATGAGGATTCATCATAAGTGGAGTGTCTCAAGGTACAAAGAGTACATGTATGAAATCTTACAAGAGTAATGGAGAGAACGCACCACATGGTAAGGATAAAATCATTATCGGGGGAGGGCATGTGCAATCATTTTATCAAAGGCCAAATCTCGTTATGGAAGGATGGCAGCAATCGATCATTCATTTAATAATTTTAAATGTATTAATAATTTGAATGATTAACTAAAGAAGCACATACCTCATACATTACTTACTATTTTCATGTTTTGTAACAAGTGCTGAAGATCAGAGCCCGAGTGTATCCCTTTTCCATAGATGTCTCCTACTGACCACAATGCCTCTGTCCCAGCTACACTGGTACAGAGACATTATAAAAGCTCTCCCTATTTCTCCTTTGATTTTAATGAATCATACAGCTGAAAATTTCTCTGCAACAAAGTGCCCTTGGATCCTTTTGAAACCAATCTGATGCTTTTCCTGGATGGAACTGATATTATTCTTTCTCATGATTAAACTAATTGAGTACCAGATAGGTACAGAACTGGTACAAAACAAGTACTAAAAGAATGCTAAAATAAACTGGTGTGAAACCGATACCAAACTAGTACGAAACAGAAACTGGAAAAATGCTTAAATAAGATGAACAATAACTGTAGCGAGAACAATCTAAACAGAGTGATCTCTAGCCAAACACTGAGCTCTAGCAAGCGATGTAACTGAAAACCAACTGCAACTGGACAAGTATCCCAAACCTGTTGAGGTGCTGAAAAAGTTCCCATTTTGGAGCAAACACATCTCTGACTAACTCTGAACTTGTCCGCCTTTTATTTCAAAGAGGAATCAACCAAAATCATCAAATCTGCAACAACTTCAAAGCTTTTACCTGTGGTACAAATCTTTATTGTGTGAATAAATGTTTTGAAGTTGAACACAAAAAGAAGTCATTGGATTACCAGCCATTAATGTATGTTGTTAACCAATGCGAGAGGACCCACCATTGATGTCAATGGGCCTCAAGGTACCTGTAGTACATCTTAACAGGTATGAATAGATATTCTAATGTCGAGTCACCTGTAAGATCTATCAACCAAGAGACATTAATGTATTCTCATGGTTGTTAGCAAGGAGATTTGCCATTAAGGCATGCAGATTCCAGGGTACTAAATAGTCTCTAGCCTCATCTCCAGATAAGGTGTTGATGTCGATGGAGTGAGACTTATTGGAAGGTTGACCTTAATGTATCCCACATCATCCAACTCGAGTGCAAATATAAAAATTTGCAGAAAATGATTTGGTGGAACAATAATCACTTACTTGTGGATTTTACGAGCCCAAGTTAGTTATCGCTCGTTTCTTTTTCACATTTTGAGAGTCTGAAAAATAGCTAAAAGAAGACTCCAGGGGGTTTCTTTCCCGTAATAATCTACTAGGTCCGGAAAATGAATAAGCCTATACCCGATAGATGCTCCTCTCATACTTTAATGAGCAACAAAGGAAGCAAACAAGCTCAAAATTTATTAGATTAAAGCAAGACAATATGGCAGTATTATAAAATGTTTTCACAAAATAAACAATCTTACCTTCTTACCTGTTGCAAAAAATAAAGATGCTTCCATTTTGTACCTGCCTCAATCTTGCAAAACTCAAAAACAGATCAAATAATACAAGAAAAAAACTATATAGACAAGAGAAAAACCTTTTATCATTTTTTTTATTTTTTTTTTTTGAAGATTTTTTATTTTTTATATATATTTTTATTTTATTTTTTATTTTTTTTCATTCAGATTTAAGAAGGAAAAAGAATCAAGGAGTAACAAGAGAAGAGGAAGACTCTTCTCTTACTAACTCCATTTCTATTTGTTTCAATATATCCTAAATGAAATCATCTTTGGATAGAGGTTTATGATAAATTCTCAGTCGATGTCCATTTACTATGAAAGAATTTTGTGAGTCATCAATGGTCTTAATCTTAACAGAACCGTTGTCAAAAACTGTCTCGACTTCATAAGGTCCTAACCAATGTGTTGTAAGTTTTCCCTTAAGATTTTTGTACTTTGAATCAAATAATAAAGCCCAGTCACCGGGTTGAAAATGCTTCTTTTTAATAAACTTATCATGTCATTTACTTCGTTGATTTTGAACTAAAATAGTTTGTTGAATGGCATCTTGTCTGATTTAATCTAATTCATTCAATTGCATAACCCGCTGTTTCTGTGCCTCATCCAAATTTAAACCCAATTCTGCTACTATATGGAAGGTATGAATATGAAATTCTATGGGAAGGAGAATTTTCTTACCATATACTAGTTCGTAAGGGGTATGACCAGTGGTGTTTCGCCACGTAATCATATATGCCCACAAAGCCTCTGGAAGTCTATCTGCCCAATCTTTATGGTGTAAATGTATTGTCTTGGTCAGAATAGCTTCTAAAACTTTATTCGTGGATTCCACTTGCCCATTGACTTGCGGATGGTATGGGGAAGACTTATAGTGTTTTATCCCATATTTATTTGTGAGCTCCTTCATTAGTTTAGAGGTGAATTGAGCACCTTGATCAGTAAAAATTTCTCGTGGAACACCGAAGCGGGTAAATATATCTTCATAAATAAATTCGACCACTAATTTCTCAGTTGCTCAATATAAGGATTTTTCCTCTACCCACTTGGTCACAAAATCTGTACAAACCAAGATGTACTTCTTCTTTCTAGACATTGGGGAAATTGGTCCTACAAAATCAAGTGCCCATTTGTCAAATGGTTCAATCACAACCTGAGGTCATAAGGGCATCTCATCTGCTACGGTAGGTCTCCCCATCCTTTGACAACTATCGCAACTTCTTACATATTTTGTTGCATCCTTAAATAGTGTTGGCCAGTAATATCCTGATTGTAAGACTTTATATGTTGTTCTCTTATCAGAGAAGTGTCCTCCACATGGCCCGTCATGACAGGCCTGAAGGATATCGGGAATCTCATCTTCCCGAACACATCTCCTAATGATCATATCACGACTTGTATAGAAAAGATCACTGCCTACCCAGGAGTAATAAGCACTCTGTTGGACAATCCTTCTCTTTTGTGATGATGACAAATGAGCTGGCAATCTCCCTATAGCTAAATAGTTTGATGTGTCTGCAAACCATGGGGTCTTAACCACTACTGCAAATAAATGTTCATCAAGGAAATTATCATTCACTGGAAGGTCATTACTTTCTTGAGGAATCCGAAAAAGAAAATCCGCAACTAAATTTTCTTTTCCTGGACGATCAACTATAGTGATGTTAAATTCTTGAAGTAACAAAAGCCATCATGTAATCCTTCCGGTAGTAACTGGTTTGTTCATCAGAAATCTAATAGTTGAATGGTTGATATGTACAAAAACTTCATACCCAGTGATGTAATGTCGAAACTTATTGATGGCATGAACGACAGCCAAAAATTCCTTCTCTGTCACAGTATAATTTAATTCGGGAGGAGTTAAGTTCTTGCTAGTAAAGTAGATGGCATAATTTTGTTGGTTTTCTTTTTGTCCGAGTACTCCTCCTAAGGCAGTGTCTGAGGCATCCATGGAAATATGGAAAGGAAGAGACCAATTTGGTCCTCTTAAGATTGGTGTCGTGGACAATTTTTATTTTAAAGTCTCAAAAGCAATTTGATAATTATCATCCCAACAAAATTCTACATCTTTTGTCAGTAATTTGAACATAGGACCTCCTATCTTTGTAAAATTCTCAATAAATCAATGATAATAACCAGCATGGCCCAGAAATCTCCTCACCTCCTTTTGAGTTTTTGGTGGTGAAAGGTTAACAATAACATCAATTTTGGTTGGGTCTACTTTGATTCCTTCTGAGGATAAATGGTGACCTAAGAATATCCCTTCAGTTAATAACATCTTACACTTCTCGTGACTAAGGGCCAAGTTTGTTTCCTGACAATGAATTAAAACTTTTTCCAAGTTGTTCAAGGCTTCTTCAAAGGTGTTGCCATACATAGTAAAATCGTCCATATAGACTTCCACACAATCGTGGATCAAATCAACAAAAATTCCCGAGACTGCTCTTTGAAATGTGGCAGGAGCATTACATAATCCGAATGGTAGCACCCTATAAGCATAGGTACCCCATGGATATGTGAAAGTTGTCTTATCCTGGTCTTCCGG
This sequence comes from Picea glauca, assembly GCA_000966675.3. Lineage (NCBI taxonomy): Eukaryota > Viridiplantae > Streptophyta > Pinopsida > Pinales > Pinaceae > Picea > Picea glauca. The sequence goes on along the minus strand of JZKD02S1968667.1, from coordinate 589,240 downwards.
AGCAATTTGGATCTGATTATACCCACTATATCCATCCAGAAAAGAAAAGTATTTCTTTCCTGACAAAGTATCTAAGACCTGATCTATGAAAGGTAAAGGGAAATAGTCCTTCAAGGTTGCCTTATTGAGTTCCTTGAAGTCCACACACATCCTCCACTTCCCTGTTACTTTCTTAGGCACCACCATAAGAGGTGACACCCATTTACTATTAGAAATTGGATAGATGAATCCCGCATTTAGTAATTTATGTAATTCTTCCTTTATAAAGTCCTTCAGGATGGGATTCATTCGTCTTTGTGGTTGTCTTACTGGTCTTATTTCAGATTGAGTATAGATATGGTGAATACAAGTATCAGGGTGCACTCCTCTCATATCAGTATACTCCCATGTGAATGCCCTCGATTGTTCTTTTAAAACTTTCGTTAATCGCTTCTGTTGATTTGGACTTAATCCAGAATTAATATACAAGCTTTTTCCTGGACCAATCTTGATTGGAATAGTGGATGACCCTAAATGTTCATCAATGGTAAAAACCATAGATGATGAGAATGAAGTAAATGACTCACTCTATTCCTGGAATTCCTCATTAAAAACTTGATCGTATTGAGAATATGTTTGTGGAAATTCCACATTTTCTGTTACTGACAGAAACTGGCTCAAGATATTATCTTCTATTGGTTCTTGAAGAACCCAAAACTCATCAATGGAAAACAAGGGTTCTTCCAAATCATCCTCATTATAGGGACATGTTAACCATCGTAAGTCTTCAGAAACTGGTTGAGCTGGTGGATACAAAGTGAGCTTTTGTGAAGAAACTCCATTTGAAATAAACATATCTCCTCCACGACACCCTATGAAAGCATTAGCTGTAGCCAACCAAGGTCTTCCCAAAATAATTGGATGACCTTTCATGGGATCCTTCGATTGAATAATCATGAAGTCCACGGGATATTCCCATGAAGATAATGTGACCAGGATGTCATCTAAAATCCCAACAGGTTTGACGGTTGTTCTATTAGCAAGTTAGAGAACTGTGGGAGTAGGGTGAAGGAGATGGCTCAAATGTAACCACTCAATAGTATTGATGATCATTATGTTAATAGCTGCACCCAAATCCACTAAAGTATTACCAACAGAAATATTATTGATAGATACAGTTACTATTGGATTTCCTGGGTTGGCATACTTCACAATTTTAGGTGATTTAGAGATATACTCTGATAACTGTCCCACAAGATGTATAGTGGGGGGATGTTTTTGTTTTCAACCAGGTTTCTTAATGCAAAGTTCCCTGATGCTTTTCGCATAGATCAGAACATCCCTTATTGCTTGTAGCAGTGGAATATTAACACAAACATTTCTCAACTCATTCATGATATCAAACTCAGGTCGAACAATTGGTTTTTCAATAATCAACCTCTCATGAAAAGCAGGTGTTCAAGGAATCTAAGTTTGTATAGTTTGTTGAGGATTAGATGATTGACTTTTCAGAATAATGACATCTTCCAAGGTTTCTTCATTTGATAATTCATCAGGATTTTCCTCCTCTTCTTCTTGAATAATAATGGTAGGAGATGTCCTTCTTATTGGTGGAGTTTTATTTAACACCTTCCCAGATCTCAAATAAATTTCTTGTATGGGAATGGGAGAGATGGTGTAAGATGGAAAGTTTTGAAAATCAGCATTATTGAGAGGATGAGGTGGTCTATTATTAGGATTTGGAATGAGTTGAGCAGGTAATATGGTAGGTCGAGGAGGGTTGTGAGTGCGAAATTGTTGTGAATTTTGTGGAATTGGTGGTAGTGGTGGTGGAATAAATCTAGGCAATAGTTGTTGCATATTGGGAGGGTACTAAGTATTTGGGTTTGGAGGCATCGGTACTACAGGTTGTTGATTACTTCCATAATTATGCCCTCGCTAATCCCAAGGTTGTGGAGTAGATACATTCTGCGGTGGCCAATTTGACCAATTCCATTATTGCTTTTGAGGTTGTTGTTGTTGTTGAAAAAGGGGGTAATAACTGGAAGGTTGTGGGGTTGGATCCTGATATGGCCTCCTAGGTGGATATGATGATTCTGGAGCCTCCCCTCCCTTGTATATAGCTTGTAACCCAAGTAATGATGTGCAATCCTTTGTTGCATGGTTATCAATAAAAATTCCACATATGGAAATATTATCCAAAGGACATTCCTGTCGAGGATGTATTTTCCTACATCTGGGACAATATATGCCTAATACAAGGTCTTCATCTTCCTGCTTTTTCTTAATTTTAAGAGTGTCTAACTGAGAGCCAATGGTACTAAGGATATTAGTTTTGAAATTTTCCAGAAGATTGCCTAGTTCACTCCTAGTAACTCCTCCAGAGGTAGTGGCTTTAGTGTTTCTATTAAAAGGTTCTCTCACACTCTTTATTGTTTTCCCCTTACTTCTCGAATAGGTTCTACATAAATCACCAATTTCTTCGAAGTTTTTCTAGTAGATGTCCCCTGAAGCCATTAGATTAAGAGTATCTATATATTCTTCCAAAACTCCTTTTAAGAAAAGAGTTTTGATGGCTTCATCTTGGAGACCATTATATTTGAATTTTTGGAGAATATATATAAACATTTCCAGGAAATCCTCGAGACTCTCTTCATCATGTTGTTGCATTTTGAAAATACCGTTTCGAGAATCCTTGGGTCTATAGTAGTCTTGGTATTTCTTTAAAATTGCCGCTTTCATATCCTCCCAAGATCTAATACTGTACTCCCCTAAACCCATAAACCATCGTAATGAAAAATCCTTTAGAGTTGCAGGAAACAACTTCAACTTATGTGCATCCTATAAATAGTTGTAGCTTCTGCAGAGGATATCAAACTCAAAAAGGAAGACATCTGGATCTTCACTACTTTTCCCATAAAAGGTCGGTAGTGCAGAGGGTGGAATAATTTTCATATTGATATTTTGAACCAGATCCAAGATTGGGAATCCAAAGGTAGGTTCTGGTCTCGGTTCATTTTCTGCTTGTTCTTCCTCCTCGTGCTCATTATGAGGTTCTTCTCCCTCTCTTCTCTCCATTTCTCTTTCCCTCTCAGTTCTGTTAAAAGGTTGACCAAAGATTGTATATGCAATTCGATCTTTCTTCGGGGAAGGCGTGAAATCCCACCTTTCCTTTTTTGCAATGGGGTTCCTTCTAACATAATATTTATCCCCCAATTGTATAACTGGATTGTCCGAGGATCCTATTACTTCTGCTCCAACGATTGTGGTATCTACCTGTGAAACTATAGGATTAATGTTCTCAAGAAGAGCTTGCACTCTCTCAGGATTAACTAAATCAACCCAATTTGGATCACCAGGAAGTTGTTTTCCAGAATAAGTGGTATCACCTGGTTTTAGAGGTGTAATCAGTGTTGATTGAAGTTCTTCAGGTATTGTATTGTCACCTTTTAGTCCAATTTTGGGTATTTCTTCTTCTAATCCTATGTTTCCTTCAATAGTCTCCTCAACCAATATCTCGATTTCAGTTTCTATTGCTTTTTGTGTAGAACTTCCTCCTCTTAAAATGTCACCTAAATATCTTCCTGAAGAGGTAGTAACTACACCCTGTTGCCCACCGAAAATGTTTTTTGGATCTTTTGAATTTTTTGGATTTTTTGTATTCTCCCTAAATCTACCCCTATCGTCCCTATTTCTCATGAAAGCATAATAAAGACTAAAGAAACTATTCCTATAAAAGCATAAAAACTAGAAAACTATTTCTGAAAATTACAAAATAAAAAAAAATAATAATAATAATTTTTGTTTTTTATGAAAGCATAATAAACTAAAAACTAAAGAAAAAAGCTAAGATTGAGTTTAGGAGGAACCTGTGATAACAGTTGCGTAGGTTCGTACCTCCCGTCTTGCAACTCCTCCTCTGTCAACCTTCTAGAAAACACCACACCAAACCAAACATATCAAAAATAATAAATCCAACTATCTATCTTACCGTTTAAACAGCTCCTCGGCAACGACGCCAAAAATGTCGGGTAAATTATATCACTTTTCTAATGACCTGAAAACATTAAATTGTCAGACCAGGGTTGGTAATCTTAGAGTTGCTACACTATATGTGCGAGTAAGAATTTTCTAAAAACTATTCAAAAGAAGCCAAATTACTCTATCTTTAAAACCCTCTACTTTCAAAATGCAGGAAAGGATATTTAACCATTAATTTAATCTATTCTATTTTAACCATCCACTATCTACAACTAATGCTAAGAAAACCATTTAATCTATGCCAAACTAGAGAAATGTAATTTAAATACCAAACATAACTCTAAGCTTTTCTTGAAATCATCTAAATTCTATTTTAACTTTTAATCAGAACTCCTATCCTATTCTATAATCTATTAATTCACAATTCATCTATCATAAATGCAGAAATAAATCTTTTAATCTTGATCACCAAATTTTCTTCTATTCTTTATTCATCTACAATGTTGTGGGTGGTAGTGGAGAAATACTCTATGAATCTAGATCTAAAAATAAATATGTAAAATTCACTGTTCAAAAAAAGGAAATATTAAACCTGATTAATTTCTAATTAACTGAAATAATCATAATAGTGTTGAACAAGTACAAAACAGAGTAACTAGTGCGAAATGGGTACGGAACACTAACATCAACTCTATTCTATTTTTTAGTGTAAATATATTTCCTACGAAAGGGAAATCCTATGAGATTGTACCGTAAGGATAAATCTAATCTACGCTATCCTGATGTAATTTCTTAATCTAAAAAATCACAACTAACTCTTAAATCAAATTCACTAATTATCCACTAACTATAAATTCAATCTAAGTCACTAACTCTGCAATTTCCTTCAACCGACCTGTGTAAAAGTAAATGATATAAAAACTAATCAGACTTCCTTCTACGTTCTGGTTTTAAACTTACAGACTACCAACTAAATTCATTGAAATTCAACTACCACGCGTGAATCTATCTATATTAACAGGAATTCAAATGATCCAAGCCTTATGAATTAATTTACAACCTATTTAATCTCTATCCTATAGTTCGATCTATGACTTTGGCAAATTGATGATTCAATCTACAAAGCATTCTACAAAACATGGTTATTCAAATCTATCTGCCAACTATCCTATGCTCTGTGCACATAGATTACTCTACAAAATTACAATGCCATGTGATCTAAATTATGACAAAATTCAATCTAACAGTTGCATATTCAAATCATGAAAACATGAAACGAATTCTACAATGATTATTTCTACAGAAAAGACAATCAACATCTACCATATATATCTACTATAAAATGGAGAGATCATATATCCCTAATGGTGGGCCCTCCCACAGAGACAAAGATCCCTATTAACGTTTTAGAAAAGAACAATCTACGCTACCATATCCATTCAACAGTTATTGCATAAATGACTAATCCATGTGTTCAACTTTAACCAGACATCAATTCAGAGAGAAAACTAGCATCATTATATTCAACAAAAGTCTCAGTCGAGTTTATCAAAATCAATAGCTCTCCTCATACCAGGGCAGACCCATCATTTTATAATGTTTTTAATCCTTGTTTTTGGATCTGCGATCCTCCATCTAAGCTAACTACCAATGCTAAAAATGGAAAAGCCATGCATTACGCAAAATATTAATTACATAATAAACTTGAATGGGCGATCTCATGACACGAAGTGTCATGAGATTCGCCTCTAATAACAACTTCCAGTTAATGCGTCTCTGCCTGCATTCTTCTTTGAATAGGAGTCCAGCTTGTATGTTGAAGTGGCATCAAACCTTACGAAGCTTCACAAGCAAAAAGGAGGCCGTGTCAACATGTGATAATTTGCAATAGAGTAGTCAAAAGAGTTGCATCCCAATATTGCATTAGTCCATTAATCATAGTATGCATTCTTGTAATTAACATTCAAAAGATTAAAACATTTGCAAAATGTATTAAAATATGATCTTTTTACCTTAGAAACATGGTTAGGCAGGGAAAAAGGATATAGGCTAGAAATGTATCAAAATAGATAGATGTTTGTCAAAAGGAGATATAAGATGCTGGTAACTGGTGTAGAATAGGTGAAAAACAAGTCAAACATATGCAAAATAGAGGTCATATTCATGGCCCAACAATATCTTACTTCTTGCGGAGTGCTAGGCACTACTTGAACTTCTAGCTCGACGACTCTTGCTTGAAGTTGTTGAATGGCCTCAACGAGCTTCCCCACTTGGCTCTCAGTTGTCTCTTCTTCCATCTGTGCCAAGCTCGACACAAAGAAAAGTGCTTTAGTCACTGCCTCTTTGACCACAATCTTCTCTGCAAGCAGCTGGTCTTTCTCTTTCTGGATTTTCTCTTTGTCCTCTTTGAACTTCTCTCAGAGGTCATATTTCTCTTGTTGCGCAACCCGAAGTTGCTCTAAGATCTCCTTCTTTTCTTGTTTCAAGGCCTCTGTGGCCTACTCCTTTTCTTCTTGGACTTGACGAAGTCGGGTCTCTATTGCATCTACTAATCTGCGTAGTTGGGTAGGCACATCCCCCAATTATACACTTTCTGCTGAGGGTGGTGCAGTAGACACTGCATGGCTCGACTAGATGGCTTGTTGGATGTCTTTCAGTTCCCTCTCAATCCTGTCATACATTGTTTCTTGCTTGGCTTCATGTCTCTGTAGGATATCCTCTGAGGCATCTTCTACAGCTGTGATGATGAGCTAGATATCATCCACTGTAAGCATGTTCTATGGCTGAGGCTTAGTGGCTTAGGATTTCTTCCACACTGAGGGTTTCTCTGGAGAAACCTTCCTTTTCTTGGACGTTCTGGCCTCTGTAAGGGGATCCTTCAGTGGTGTTACTTCTCCCTTATCTTTCTTGTCTTCTTCCCCTTCCTCCTCTTGGTTTACTTCGTCACCTCCTCCTACTGTAGGTGATTTAGATGCAGTTTCCTCCGATGAGTTTTTCTTTTCCTCATTGTCTACATCCTGCAGTTCCTCCTTTTTCTTCTTTTTCTTTGTGCTGCTTGGCCCATCATACTCAGTCCAAGTGACTAAAGGGATTTCAATGATTTCAGGGTCGTGGAGCTTGGTCTGCTCGAATGGTACAAGAAATTTGACTAGCCATTCATGTTAGAATATGAAGGATTCTGCTCGTTTTACCATTGACAATACCCTTGTCACCCAACCATAGTCCGAAGACACCCTCCAAGCACCTTGACCTTGACAGACAAGAATACTAGTAGCAATCAATATCCAAGCAAGGCTAATGCACCAAGCAAGAATAGAAACCAAAGCTGATCAGATAGTCCCACCCAGAAAACTAGCGCAACACCTTCCCCAAAAACTTGCGCACAAAATTGCTAACTACAGTGCGCACAACTGGATCTCTACAATTCTGAGAATGTGAATAATGAGAACTGGCACCCTGCATTTATAGTGGTTTTGGCAGACTTACTGGGGACGACTTCTCCTTCTAGGTACTAATTAATTCATAATATATATATTTCTGCAGTCGACATCTCGTGTAGGGTTTCTTTTACTTCTTTGCTTCCTTCCAGAATATTCTAATCTCGTCATAGGTCACAATAGAGGTTCATACCTCCCGAAGCTACCATAATATTAACACTCCCTCCTAGCTAGGGAGGTATGGTCTTGAGCACAAACAGACCATTCAACTGGTAGTATCACGAGCACCGTCATTATTATCCAACTGGATAATCTCCTATGACAACAGGTACAATATCAATTGATAGAACACACCTGTGTTTATCCATGGTAGTAGGCAACTACTCAAACCGTGACACATAGTCACAAATAGTGGAACAAATCCACCACAGTAGTATATCTCTACAGTCTGGAGATAGGTAGTCTCCATAACAATCATCTGATGCCAACCTGCACAGAAAAATATTGTTAAATTAAAATGAATCATCTGGGCCAATCTCTCACTCACGTCTGTGAGATATGAAAGAATATTTTCCCTCAAAGTAGAACAGTGAGATATCTGGACTATTCTTCTCAAGAAAGGAAGAATAACTGTCATGTCTTCTGAACTTGGACCATTCCCCACCCTAGGCCATTCTTCCTACACTAATCAAAGTGCACCCTGGAGAGAATGTATAAACCCTAAGGAATGCCTATCCCTAATTGTTGAGCCTGGACCATTCCCCGCCCTGGGCCATTCCTCCTACACTAATCAAAGTGCACCCTAGAGAGAATGTATAAACCCTAAGGAATGACTGTCCGAACAATTTCCTCTGTTAACCACAAGAGGAAAAGACTGTCCTGTATCAACCTCCAAAAAAAACCATTCCTCATGTTAACCACAATGACAAATCATTGTTTGATGAGGTGGGCCATTCTTCTTGAGTAACCCTCAAGAAGAGAGACTGCCCTAGACCACTACCCATGTTAACCACAATGGAAAGTCGTTGTCTATGATACATAAGCAATCTGGACCATTTCCCATGTTAACCACAATGGGAAATCGTTGTCCATCAGAAATATCAATCCACTTTCCGAACAAGAAAGAATCTGTCCAATCTGGACTATTTTTCAATCACAAAGATAAATGTTTCAATAATATTTTTAAGTGCTCACTCCTAACCTGGAGAGTCTTCCCTTTTAGCTAAGGGAGTTATTTCCACGATCCCCATCTTCTCCCAGAAATATGCAAACTTTATTATGGATAGAGGTTTTGTCAGAATGTCTGTTGTCTACTCATCAGTGGGGATATACTCGAGATTTACCTCTCCTTCCTGGACTTTATCTCAAATAAAGTAGTATTTGATCTCAATGTGTTTCGACCTTTCATGAAACATGGGATGTTCTGATAATCTTATACAACTCTAATTATCACAATGTATTATGGTTGATTCTGGAATCTGATCAAATAAGTCGGAGATTAACTTCCTTAACCATATTGCTTCAGTGCATGCTTCACATGTTACGATATAATCTGCTTCTGTTGTGCTGAGTACGACAGACTTCTGTTTCCTGTTGCCCCAAGATATCATAGTGGAGCCCAAGTTGAAACACATACCTGAAGTTCTCCTTCTGTCTTCTACACTTCCTGCCCAATCTGAGTCTGTGAATCCATGAAGCTATATATTGTTGGATGCGGTATATCTCAAACCATAGTTTATTGTTCCAGGAATAAATCTTAATACATGTTTTGCAGCTATCCAATGCTCATGTCTTGGTTCCACCTGGAACTGGATTAGTGTATTCACGGCAAAGCAAATTTCTAGTCGAGTATTTACCAAATACATCAGTGACCTAATTAGTTGTCAATATAGAGATGGATCTACTGGATCAGAATCTAAAACTTTCACTTTTCTTATATCCGCATTCATAGGAGTGTCCATGGACTTACAATCCATCATTCCAAATTTCTGAAGGACCTTTATTGCGTACTTTCCTTGTCCAAGGAATACTTCACCACGCTTCTGCCATACCTCTAGTCCCAAGTAATAATGCACGAGACCTAGATCTTTCATATCAAATTCAGAAGCTAGTTCCTTCTTGCACTGGATAATGAGAGACTCTTCACCTATTTTAAATAGATCATCAACATATAGTAGTAGGATTACAAGTGCATTGTCTACAACTTTATAGTAAAGGTTTGGATCTGCATGACTCTTGGAGAAACTAAGTCTCATTAGATAGTTTTCCATTCTGGAATACCAAGCCCTTGGAGCTTGCTTGAGTCCATATAGAGATTTCTTCAATATGAAAATGTGAGTGTCTCTGGAATGTACCTCAAACCGTTGTTCAATATATACTTCTTCTTCAATAGCTCCATTGAAGAAAGTTGTCTTTACATCCATCTGATGTAAGTTCCATCCCATGGAAGCAATAAGAGATATGATAGCTTTGATGGAGGTATATCTAGCCACCGGAGAAAACGTTTCGTCGTAATCTTCTCCCTCCTTCTGGGAGAACCCTCTAGCCACAAATCTTGCCTTGTATTTATCCATGCTTCTGTCTACTGCATGTTTGATCTTGTATACCCATTTTGAAGTTACCACCGATTTTTCTTTAGGTCTAGGTACAATTTCCCATACCTCATTTTTCATAATGGATTGATGCTCTTCTGTCATATCTTCTTTCCATTGTCCTTTTTGAACTTATTCTTCAAATGTGGTAGGTTCTTCATCTAGAAGCTTTGTCATGTATGTTGCATAACTTGAGAATCTTTTAGGTATTTTACTCTTTCTGAATGTTCCTTCTGGAACCTTGAGTCTTTCCGCATCTTGTAAGGTAGCTTCAAGCCAAGCTAGTCTTTTCTTGGTCTTAGGTACGATATTTGAATCAGTCTTTTCACATGGCTCCATAGGATGATCAGGTAGTTCCTTTTTGTCATTTATGTTTTCTGTGCTTTCTTCATTAAGTTCTTCAATCTCTTCTTCTTCTATATTTTCTTCTATGGATTTCTTGAAGGCCATCTTCTCATTGAATGTTACGTCTCTGCTGACTTCGATCTTGTGTTCTTCTGGAATATATATTCTATAAGCTTTGGATGAATCAATGTATCCCACAAATATCCCTTTCTTTCCTGAAGGTTCTAGTTTATTCCTCTTGTCCTTGGGAATGTGAGAGTAAACAGGACATCCAAATATTCTTAGATTTTCCACATTAGGTTTCTTACCTAAGAAAGCTTCTTCTGGTGTCATGTCTTTCAATATATGATGAGGAATTTTGTTCTGCACATATATTTTTGTCATCGTTGCTTATCCCCATAAGAACATGGATAGACCTTGATCATTTAGTAAGGATTTTACGGTTTCTTCAATGGATCTGTTCTTTCTTTCTGCTACACCATTTTGTTGAGGATTATGAGGAACTGTTAGCTCCCTCCTAATCCCTGTCGATTTGCAGAATGAAACGAATTCCTTTGATGTGTATTCTCCACCATTATCGGTTCTTAGTGTCTTGATATTCTTATTCGTGAGATTTTCTATTTCTTCTTTGAACTCTTGAAACTTGTTGAATACTTTGTCTTTTGTCTTGAGTAGATATGACCAAGTCTTTCTTGAATAGTCATCTATGAAGATTACGTAGTGAGAAGATCCTCCTAGATATTTTACTGGCATCGGACCGTAAACATCTAAGTGTATCAGATCTAGAATCTCCTTAGATCTGTTTTTGTTTCTTGGGAATGGTTTCTTGATATTCTTCCCAAGGGCACATCCCTTGCAGATTCCTTCATGTGTAGATTTCAATTATGGTATTCCTTCAACCATCTTTTTGAGAAAAGGTAATGCTCGATAGTTGATGTGAGCGTACCTTCTATGCCAAAGCTCATTAGGGTTGAATTCATCATGTAGGAGAGCTTCTTCATTATGTTCTAGTAGTCTATACAGATTTCCTTCACGACTTCAAAAAACCCTAGCATTCTCTATGTTGGAGTCTTTATGCCAAGATAACACCTTTCCATCCACGAAGGCTATTATGTTTCCTTTGTCTTTTAGGCATGATATTGATACAAGATTCTTTTCTAAACTAGGTACATATAAAACATTGCTTAAGTGAACATAGTTACCTGTTTTCATTTTGATGGAGGCTTGTCCAAATCCTTCCACGGGGTAAGTGGTTTTGTCTCCAAGCTCTACCTTGTACAAGGTATTCTTCTCATTTATATTTGAGAGTTTGGCTTGATCTCCCGTCATGTTCCTAGAATCTCCACTATCGATTATCCACATGCCATCTTCAATCGTTCTGGTAAGTGTTGAGTAGTGTAAAAGACTGATCGTTTCACTCATGTCTTCGGTTGACTGGTGTCATGACTTGATCCAAAACTTCAACTTTGTCGTTTATGTCTTCTGAGAGAGCCAAGAGGTGCACTAAGTTAGGGTGCATCTAAATATCTTCTTCTTGAGTGAGATGCTCCATCACAAGGTGTCGGATCTGAGATTAGGGTTTTTGCAACTGCTTCTTCTAGTAACCCTAGTGGTAGTGTCTTGGAGGCTGCTCCTGCTAGTAACCCTAGTGGCAGTTCCTCAGTGAGCTCAATATCCTAGTGGCTATGCTTCCTTCCAACGTTTAGGCTGAATGAAGGAGGTGTGGGCCCATAGCCTGTTAGAACATGAAAGATTGTGCTCGTTTTACCATTGACAATACCCTTGTCACCCAACCATAGGCTGAAACCACCCTCCGAGCACCTTCCCCTTGACAGAGAAAAATACTAGTAGCAATCAATACCCAAGCAAGGCTAATGCACCAAGCAAGAATAGAAACCAAACCTGATCAAATAGTCCCACCCAGAAAATTGGCTCAACACCTTCCCCAGAAACTTGCGCACAAAACTGCCAACTACAGTGCGCACAACTGGCTCTCTACAATTCTGAGAATGTGAATAATGAGAACTAGTGCCCTGTACTTATAGTGGTTTTGGCATACTTAATAGGGCCGACTTCTCCTTCTGGGTACTAATTAATTCATATTATATATATTTCTGCAGCCGACATCTCATCTAGGGTTTCTTTTACTTCTTTGCTTCGTTCCGAAATATTCTAATCTCGTCATAGGTCACAATAGAGGTTCATACCTCCCGAAGCTACCATAATATTAATAATTACTTGGTTATCTCCTCCATGTCTTTGTCAGTCAATTTGTAGTAGGACTGCAGCTCCTTCTTGCGCGCAGTGATGTAAATGAAGTGTCTATCTGCATGGAACTTCGCTAGTAACCTGTATGTATGCAAGGTGTTCGGTTAATTCGGGGGAATGATTCAATGGCATGCTTGAGTTGTAGGTAGTATGCGTGGAACAACACATTTTATTGCCACTGCTTCGTCATGTCACTCGTATACCACAAGGTGGTGAACCTCACGGCCAGTGGTTCTGATGGCTCGACTTTCGGGAATGTCTCTCCCTCCAACATCTCCCAAGCGACAAATGCAATGAGAATCAGTAACCAGCTGAAATGAAATTCATAGCGTTGGTCCTGTGCTTCGTGGCAGTCCTTCTCTAATTCATTGACAAGGTAGCTTGCCTAGTTCATCTGCATCCCTTCGACGCACTTCCCTGCAAGGTCGACTACGAATCCTGTTATTTACGTAGGGTGGTTATTTTTGATGAGCTTTCCCTCTATCGTCTGAAAAGCTAAGTGCATTGCGCCATCCTGGATGGAGGCTACCTTGTAGCCTCACTTCCCTTTCTCCACATCGTCGTACGCCCCCTTGATGTGCTGGGCCAAGGAGTGATCTGATGTCTTTCCTAGGTAGATTTGGTGAGGGTCTAGTCCTTGCATACTCAAGCTAGTGATCAGGTGGATCAACGTCGAATCCATAATTATGCGCCTATCCAACCAAAGATACCTACCATGGTAGAATGATAGGAGGAGTTTAATGCACGTGTTAACCTCCTGATGTCTTCCAAAGTGGGGGATATTCATGAGGTTTAAGATCGTCAACTGCGCGATCTCTTTAATCTAGGTTTGGGGAACTATCTTGGGCTTCTTCCCAGTCATCTTCGTCAGGTAGCAATGTGGTGCGAGCATTGCATAATTATTCCTATCGTCAAGGTTGAAATTGCTTATCTTGAGAGCTAGGATTAGTCCCAACTGCAGTCTGACTACGTGTATCCCTTTCGGTAGATACGCAGTGATGAGTGTGTACTCGAAATCCCATGGGCCGCTATCACGAATAACCGTGCTAGCCAAGGGCGGGATGTATTAGGGCAAGACCGATGGGATCTGCATTGCGTTCGGCAAATCATCGCGGTGCTTGCTTCTTTTCTCTGTCGCAGTTCGAGATGGCACGGATCGACGTCCAGTCAAGGGGGATGCTTGCAATCCACCCATTGACGATGCTTGTACTGCTACAGACATTAATTTCTCAGTCATGAGGTCGATCAAGATCTCTTCTATGGATTTCTATACTACACTAAGGTCGTCTGACATGCACGCTCATAATAAAATAACTCGATTAGGTGAATGGACACTCAAGGTAATCGAATCTATGGTGAGGTCTAGACAGTACAACACGGTATGGAATCACTTCTTTGTTAGCTTGGATATCTTGGTTTGCAAAAAGTGGTCTCGGTGTAGCATCCAGCGGATTAAATAAGTAAAGTCGTAATAGATTCCTCCAACGGGAAGGAATGCTTCAATCAATATGAATCCATCTATTACGGCACGGTCTCAATGGCCCAACAATGATCTTTTTGGAAATAACGGTGTTTCGAGCCCTTTTGGAGCGTCATTCTAACGGTTGGGACACCTCCAACAGTCATATAGCTTCATCGTGGTGAAGTGCCTCTCTACGCGGTTCTGCTAATCCAATGAGGTTCAAATTCTGCAAGCCTACCTTCTGCGAAGTCTTTTCTAGAACTTCCTGCAGTTTTTCCAACTTTGCCTTCCTTCCTGTGATCTGAGTCTTTGGATTCCTTTTTCCATTCTCATTCTTATTTTCTCTTAGCGTAGCAACTTCACACTATTGAGGGTCTTTCAAAGGGTTTGAGGGTAATACTTCTTTTCTTACTATTTTCAAGGTTGCTGCTCTTCTCTCCTATATGGACAGGTATTTCAAGCTTTCTTGTGCTCTTTCAACTTCGACAGTTAAGTCTCTATCCCTCATTTTCTTTTTCTTGTCCTCTTGTTCTTGTATTAGTCGCTCTATTTTCTTAGCTATGAAGTCCCTTAATTCTTGTTTTTTTTGTTCTGTAGCTTCTTCCTCTACTTTCCTTCGGATCTAATCTTTCTCAATCCAGGTCTTTCCTAACAAAAGTGAAAAAGGGGCAATGTTCTCAACAAACTTAATGACTTTGAATTCTTCTACGGATGATGTTCCATGAGAAATCATAGGTACATTAGTAACTCTTCCACATAGGGTTATCATCTTTCCTTTAAACAATCCTATCCTTCCCAATGAAGGAATCATAGCAGGCTTTCCCAAAATTTCCCAAGTAATTTTTGGCATAATATTCACATGCGTTTCCTCATCTAATACACAATCTATGTCGAAGTCTCCTATTCTTGTTTCTATACACTGCTTTTATTTTAAGATCTCTAGTAGACTGATGTCTCTGTGATCATTCATGGTTTCTTTCAGCTATAATAACATATATTATGATTCGTTCTGGTTTTCTAAATATCCTTATTTTCTTGACCTTCTTCATGGTTTTATTGTCTCATGTTCATCTTTTCAACTTTAGCAATCATTCTAGGGAAATCCAAAACCTCATGACCAATAGCTTTACAACAAAGACAAATAGGACCTATACCAGGGCATTCCTTAGCAAGATGTCTCGGTCTTCTGCAATTATAATACAATGTCAATCCTCTCTTTCTTTTCAACGATCCCCAACCTTTTATGTACTGCGCACTAGGATCACAGTGATGGACCTTCAATCTGCAAACATTATTTCTAGGGTCCTGCATCTACTTGTTAGTCCAAAAATTCTTTCTATGCATAGGAATAACATATCTTTCACTATCTCTATCAAATTTATTCAGATCAAATCTTCTTTCTTCTAGTTGTGCCCTAGTTTTCAGACTAGGTCAAAATCTATCAAACGTACCTAAATTCATACTTTCAAAGAAAAAATTTCCACTTGTCTTACCTTTACCAGAGCATAAAGCTTTAAGATCTTACCTCTTTTCTTCAAATAATACTTCTCTTTTTAGCCACAAAGCTTCGCAAGTCAAGTAGAATACTGCACACTACAAAAACAGATCTACACATAGAGCCTTCTCTTTTCTTCAGTTCCCAACAATCGTAGTTTCAGGTTTCGGCAATGGAACCATTTGTTGGCATAGGGGCAGACCCAGGGTTCAACGCTTCAACAATGCACCAACAAAACCATAACTACCAGCCCTTTCAGAAACACCTGTGAAGAAGATGAAGTCTCGCCTGAGGTAGAGGCAGGGGGGGTTGTAGGACTCAAGTGTCTACAACCTAGCTGGGACATAGATCTGTGATTATAACACCTTAAAAGAGCACTTAGCCAACAATATGTCTTAAGTTTTGATTCTTATTCACTTCGCAGATTAACCCTAAGTGTAGATTAACACAGTATTAATCAAGATTAAGCACATCTAATCATTTAGCACATAACATCAGAGAAGATCTAGCATTTATTCATATATCAAGCACTAAGCATCAATGGATCTACCTATCACACATCAAGAACAGTGCACTAAGAAAATATAACATAAACATCATGAATGTATTCCACAAAGCACAATAACACAGGATATACGTGGTTCACCCCAGTGTGGGGATACGTCCACCAACTCTTCTTCTTCTTTATTATTCTCTTCCAATCTTCTTACATGCAGCAAGCCACAGAGCCAGCCTTGCAAAGGACAGGAGATCTGCGTGCACCTCGCCAAATCCTCCTTCCCCAAATTGGATCAAAGCACAAAGCCTTACACAGTCTATCACTTGCACTAAGTTCTAGTAACTATATCTCTTTCTTACATCCTGAGCTACTTATTTATACATTACAAAAAGAGGCCTAAGCATGGGTAAACCCAAAAGGGGATTTTTTCCATATACCGCTTCAAAAGGAGTGATGCGAGTAGTTGTATGCTAAGAAGTGTTGTACCACCATTCAACTAGTTGTAACCAGTGAGCCCATTGATTTTTCCTTTCCTATGAAAAACACCTCAAATATGTTTCCAAACACTTGTTGACCACTTTAGTTTGACCATCAATCTGGGGATGATAAGTTGTGATGAGATGCAATTGGGTGCCTTGGAGCTTGAACATTTCTTGCCAAAAATTGCTAGTGAATTTTGGGTCATGATGAGAAACAATAGAATGCAGCATGACATGAAGCTTGAAGACATGATCCATGAAAAGTTGAGCCACAGTGGATGTTGTAAATGGGTGTTGAAGAGAACAGAAATGAGCATACTTGGAAAGACGATCAACTACTTCCATGATGACTGATTTATTGTCTGATTTAGTTAAGCCTACAATAAAATCCATAGAGATATCTCACCAAATAGCAGGCAGAATCAGAAGCGGTTGTAGTGTGCCGGTAGATTTGACTGTTTCTCCCTTGTTGCGTTGACACACATCACATTCAGCCACAAAATTACAAACATCTTGTTTCATACCATCCCATAAAAACTAATGTTTGACTCTGTCATAGGTTTTGTTAAACCCAAAGTGCCCAACTGTGGGTGTAGCATGAAGCTTAGAAAGTACCATGGATTTAAGTTTTGATTGTTTACTTAAATACAAACTGTCGTTGTATCACAGCTCCTCATGGAGCTAGGATTACTCTGGGGAAACTGGAGAATTGAACTGCAATTGTTGTATAAAATGCGAACTTTTGGGATCGTGTAGCCATTCTTGGCGAACGGCTTGGAGCCAATATGGTACAATGAAGGAGAGAGAAAAAAGGGACCCTTCATCTTCATATTTTCGGGAAAGTGCATCCGCAACCACATTGTCTTTTCCTTTCTTGTAAATGATCTCATAATCATATCCAAAGAGTTTAGTCACCCATTTTTGTTGCTTTAGGGAGGAAATGCGTTGTTCCAGAAAATACTTGAGGCTTTGATGACCCATATTAATTTGGAAGCGTTTCCCCAATAGATAAGGGTGCCAAAAATCAATGGCATGCAGAATAGCCAACATTTCCTTTTCATAGAGAGTTATTTGCCCAAGTTTCATTCAGATAGTTGTTTGTTGATAAAGGCCAAAGGCCGACAGTCTTGCATAAGGACAATGCCAATTCCTTTCTTGGAAGCATCACATTCTAGGATGAAGGTCTTTGTGAAATCAGGAAGGGCCATGACTAGAGCGGTGCACATGGCCATCTTCAAGGTTTGAAAATCCTGAGCAGTTGTTGGAGTCCAAGTGAAAGAATTTTTTTTAAGCGTGAGAGGTGTCACAATCTTTCCATAATTCTTAACAAACTTGCGATAATAACCTGTTAAGCCCAGAAATCCACGCAATCTTTTGAGAGTCTTTGGGTGAGGCTAGTCTTGCATATTTTCAATATTTTTAGGATCCACCCTGACTCATTCCTTGCCAACAAGATGACCCAAGTACTCGACTTCAGAGGCACCAAAATAACATTTAGATTGTTTCAGGAAAAGTTGGTGCTGAGAGAGTAGATGGAGAACTCGATCCACATCAGCAAGATGGTCTGTCCAGGTTTTGCTATAGATGAGGATATCATCAAAGAAAACTAATACAAAATGACGGAAGACATGATTCACAAGGCTTTGGAAAGTGGAGGGAGAATTACACAAGCCAAAGGGCATGACCAAAAACTCATAGTGGCCCTCATGAGTTCTAAAGGCAGTCTTAGGAATGTATGCCTCTTTCATACGGATTTGGTGGTAGCCAGAATGAAGATCAATTTTAGTAAAGAACTGGGCACCACTCAATTCATCCAAGAGGTCATCAATGACAGGAATGGGAAATTTGTCTTTAATGGTGAGTTTGTTGAGGGCGCGGAAGTTAGGACACATGCACCAAGAACCTCCTTTCTTAAGGACCATGACCACCGGAGAAGAGTAGGGGCTTGTACTAGGGCTGATAACACCTGCGTTAAGCATTTCTTGAACCATTTTCTCAATTTCATTTTTTTGGGAAAAGGGGTGATGATAGGGACGGATAT
Source organism: Picea glauca (assembly GCA_000966675.3). Classification (NCBI taxonomy): domain Eukaryota; kingdom Viridiplantae; phylum Streptophyta; class Pinopsida; order Pinales; family Pinaceae; genus Picea; species Picea glauca. Next base: position 570,663 of record JZKD02S1968667.1, on the reverse strand, counting down.
TGGGAGGAAGTCTTCCTAGGACAAGGGGAAGGGAATGATCATGAACATCTCGGTAAGGAGGGAGTCCTTGGGGAGTGGAAAAAAAAACTTGATGTTTAGAGAGGATGGATTGGAGGGTCTGCGGCAACGCGGGTGTTTCCGTTGCTTGTATGGCATGGAGTTGGTTAATAATGCCAGAATGACCTTTTTTGAGCATATTTTCCATGCAATGGGAACTAATTATCTCAGGGGAACCGACAGTGATTCCTTGGAACTTATATTATTGTCCCTCCTGGTCTAATTGCATGGTTAATTCCTTAAAATCCATGAGAATGGGACCCAAAGTCCTTAGCTAGTCTGCACCCAACACAATGTCACAACCGCCCATATCGATAGAAAACAAATGAGATTTCAGGTGGTAGTCACCAATTTGGGGACACACATTTTCACAATGCCCTCCACATTTCATGGACCTTCCATTTTCAATCATGATTTGGAAATTATTGACTGCACGGATATAGCAACTAGTCTCTTGGGAAATGCAGTGATGAATAAAATTATGGGTGCTTCCACTATCAACAAGAATGATGACCTTCCTATGCTTGATTTAGCCAATTATCTTGAGGGTTTGGGGAGCAGAGAAGCTAGTGAGATCATTTAGAGAAATGACCGATTCGACTTCGGGAGGCTCTAAGGGAGGGGTTATTTCAGTGGGATCAGGTGACACAGACACAAGGGTAGCTTTAACATCCTCTTCCGAAACATCCTCCGAGTTGGCTATAAAAATATTTTTTTCCTTACACTTGTGTCCCGGAAAATATTTGTCATCACAATTATAGTAAAGGCCTTTGAGTTGGCATTCAGTCATTTTGGCCCTGGTCAATTCTTGGATCTTTAGTGGAGTAGAAGGAGGAGTGGGATTGACTGGTTTAGTGCGAGGAATAAAGGAGGGCTTCTGGTTTTGAGAAGAGACAACATGTTGTGCTTCCTTATCTCTTTTAGTATCCTCCACCCAAATCTGAGTCCAAGCCATGAGGACATGGGCACGAATCTCATCCTTGAGGCCACTGATAAAACATTCTTGGAAAAAAGCATCATACATGCCCTCTGTACAAAAAGCATGTCGCTCAAAAGCAGCTATAAAGTCTTCCACTATGCCAGATTGTTTCAACTTTGTCAAATGGACTAAATGGTTGGTGTCAGTGTCAAAGTGTTCATAAATCTCTGCCACAAAGTGTGTCCAAGCAATATACCCTTGACGGGTAGTTTTTCTCCATTGCCACCATTTCCAACGTTCTTGATCTAGATGGAGAACACCATACTGGAGTTTGGCCAAGTCATCTATAATGTCGTACAAAGAGAAATAATGTTCCATTTGAGTTACCCAACCAGTGGGATCTGAGCCATCAAATTTGGCCACATCCACACGTGGAAGGCGTAGGTCATGTTGAAAGTGATGGGGTGGAAAATTATGGGAATGAGAGGAAGTTTCAGCTTTTGTATGCAAAGGTGGGTCAAATAAAGGGGGATCTGTAGGGATATGCATCTTGGTGTAGATCATCGAAGCGACAGATTCAAGCTAGGTAGTCATGTCTTGTTTGAGGTCTGCTTTGAGTTCCTCGATTGAGGCGGCAATGGAGGAATGCATGTTTTTATTGATGGTGGAAATATTGGCACTGAGTTGTCTCACTTCTTGTTGGGTCTCTGTGAAATTAGATTGCAAGGTATTGAAGTGAGCTTCCAAGTCTTGGCTACAAGTATGAGCCATGATGACGAGGGAACTAAAAAGGGGCAGGTGGGGTCAAAAAATTTGCTGAAAAATGATAGGTATGATTGTGATAAGGGTGAAGAGATAAATCCAATGGAATAGGTCTCAAATAATGGTGCAAAAAAATCCAGATTTTTTTAATTTTTTTTACACCTGCGGAGTTACACTCCGGTCTAAAGAATACTACAATGATGAAATGCCCAAATTCTTAACCAAGAAGAAATATGTAGTGATTTGGAAACTCTAACATAGTTGTGCGGCAATATATCTTGTCTGTTTTAATTTTTTTTTTAATCCCTAAGGGTTAGGTATTCAAGGGTTCTACAGAAAAGGGTTTTCCATGTGCTATAGCTCTCTCATATACATGCGGGGTCCAACATTAGTACTCGGCCTAATATCTCATGGCACCAGCTAATGAGGCTATACTGTGCCCTTAGTTGTACTACTCGACTACCCAGGTACTAGAGAGTATCTTCCCGAGTGTTGTTCTCGATGGCACTATAGCAGTCAGACGGTCGATTCTATTTATCTAAAGAGGTCTTCAGGAAATCTAGAACGATCTGTATACATATGTTGTCTGGTGCGCTACCACTTGAAGGGCTACCAACAGGGGTTACAAGGGTGGCCAACATATGTGCTCTTGTTGGCCCTTGACCAAGTTTTGGGAGATTCTTGGTCATGTTGACCTATTTTGGGACTTCGACAGCCTGTCGAAGGAGGAGCGCAAGACGAAGCAGAGATCACGGGATCTCGACCCCTTTTGGGGTCCTTTTTGGGTTTTTTGGATTATTTAATGGGAATGGGATATCGTCCCATGGGTTCACCCATGTTTAGGCCTATTTTGTATATAAATAGATGCTTAGGCAAGATAGAAGGAGGGTGTGTGCATCTATGTGATGTGAATGTATGCTAAGTGCAAGTAGATTTTGTAAGTTCTTTCTACATGACTGTAAGAGATTTGCAGAGCTAAGTGTAGGTCCTTGTAGCAGATTGTGGAAGGCTTAATGTTGTAATGCAAGGAAGAAGGATCTAGCGAGCTGAGAAATTCTTGTGTCATGTGCGGAGTAAGAGTTTTGAGGCTCTGTTCTTGTAACTGATTGACTGAAGACAATAAATAATAAGAGTTGGTGGACATAGCCTGAGGGTGGGGGTGAACCACGTAAACATTGTGTTATGTTGCTTTGTGCTTTGTCTTGATGTGTTCACATATTATTTTCTAAGTGCTTTGATGTATTTAGATAGATCTACTTATGCTTTGTGCTTATTATATGTGAGAATGTTAGATCTGATCTATATAGCCATGCTCAGTGCTTGATCTGCTTGATCTGATATATTTACCGATGCTAAGTGCTTAAGTACATCATATCAGTGTGAATGTTGCGAAGCTCTGTTTTATCAGCGAAGTGGGTATTGATTGCATATTGAGGAATTGACGGTGCTAAGTTCTTTACTAAGTAGTACAATCACAGATCTGTGTCCCAGCTAAGGTTGCAGACACCTGAGTCTTGCAACCACCCCTACCTGTACCTCGGGTGAGACTTCATCTACTCCGCAGGTGTTGCCGAAATGGCTGGTAGTTAGGGCTTTGTTGGTGCGTTGTCATAGCGTTGAACCCTGGGTCTGCCCCTGTGCCAATAAATGGTTCCGTTGCTGGGACCTAAAACTGTGATTGCTGGGAATTGATAAAGAAGAATCTGTGTGCAAAGATTCAACCTGAGATTGTGAAATCTCTATGCGTAGATCTGTACCCTAGTGCGCAGTATCCTACTCGATTTATAAAGCTCTGTGCTGAAGAAGGAAGCCCAATCTGAAACAAAGGAGGTCAGATCTGAAGGAAAGAAGCAAGATCTAAAATCTTTGTGCTCTAAGAAAGGCAAAAGTGGGAATTTTTTATTAAAAGAGGTAATATCTACAAGTTGTGTTCTTTGATAAAGGTAATAATAGTGAATTTTTTTAGATATGGAAGATTTGTGCTCTGTAGAAGTAAGATAAGTGGAAATTTTTGTTTCTAAAGTATGGATCTAGGTATTATTGATAGATTTTGTCCTAGCTTGAAAACTAGGGTATTAATAGATGAAAGAAGGCTTAATATGATTAGATCTGATAAGAATAGTGAAAGATATGTTATACCTATGCATAGAAAGAATGTTTGGACTAAAAAATGGATGCAGGATCCTAGAAAGAAGTTTTTGCAGGATAACTACCATGATTCTAATGCGCGGTACTGGAGAAGTTGGGGATCATTTAAAATAAAGAGAGGATTAACCCTCTGTTATAGTTGCAGAAGATCGGGACATCTTGCTAAGGAATGCTCTGAGAAAAGACCTGGTTGTATTTGTTGTAAATCTATGGACCATGAAGTGTTAGATTTCCCTAGAATGATTGTTAAGATGGAAGAAATGAATCTGAATAAAGAAAACCCTAAGGTAGATCCATAAATGGCGGAACCCCAGAAAGAATCAGAGAAAGTATTGCTGCAAATAAATGAAACCCTGAATGACCATCAACATGTCAGCCTATCAAAGATCTTCAAGGAAAAAGAATGCATTGAAGTAAGAATAGGAGACTTCGACATTGACTGTATTCTGGATGAAGAAACACAGGTGAATATCATGACAAAAAGAACTTGGGAAGCCATAGGTGATCCTGCTATGATCCCTTCATTAGGAGGAATAGGACTATTCAGAGGAAAGATAATAAACCTATGTGGAAAGCTCTCTCGCATACCTATGAACGCTAATGGAACTTCGACAGAAGAAGATTTTAAGATTATTAAATTTATTGAAGACAACACCCCGTTTACCATGTTACTAGGAAAACCTTGAATTGATAGAGATCAAGCCAGATGAAAGGAAGAAGAACAAGTTTTGGAACAGAAGAAACAAGAGTTAAAAGATTTCATGACCAGAAGGATTGCACACTTGATTGCAGAATAGGAGAGCAGATCGAAGATATTTAACACTAGAAACCCAGATGTCGAAGCTTCAAGAACATTAGAAGACCCACAGATGACCGAAGTACTTACCCCAGACAAAGACGAAGTATTATCCAGGAACCCTAGGGAAGAATCTCAACAACACAAAGTAACTATGACCAAAGAAGATAAGAATCAGAATGAGAAAAGGAATACTGAGATGAAGCTCAGTGGAAAGAAGGATAGAAAGCTAAATAAGAAGAGGGATAAGATTGAAAAGTTACAGAAATTCCCAGAGGGAACCTCACAGAAGGAAAATCTGCAAAATTGGAGCTTCGCCGGGATATCAGAACAGCGACACATGGAACTTCACCATGACAGAGAAATATAGTCGTTGGGGACATTATAACCATTCGATCGACACTCTGAACAGGCATAAAGGCAATTATGCTTCATCATTAGAGCATTGGACCGCGTCATAACGGACCAAACAAGAGTTAATGGAGGCTCATACCCGTTACAAGTGAACCGTTGTCAAGTTCCCTATTTATCCTGCCACGCCACGCACTGAGAACACTTTTCCCAATTGAGAATTCGAGCCCGCAGACTAAGTCAAGTTTATACAGCGATTATTGCACTCTTTCTTTCTATCTGAGTACTATGTCTAAGTTGTTCCCCGAACCCGCCACTGTTAACCCCGAGTGCGTATGTCGGAAGAATTGAGCGTTGCAGAGAAAGTTGTTGAGGAAGTTTTGATCGACTTGATGAATGAAAGAGTCATGTTGGAGAGAGGATTATCCACAGGTGTACAAGCATCATCCAAGAGAGGACTGTCAGCCTCTCCATCAACTGCTCGAGCCGGACCATCCCGGCCAGCCGATGAAAAGCGAACCAAGCACAGAGACGATCTCGCGAATGCTAAGTTAATTCCGAGCATTTTACCCACCTATCTACCACCTCTGAGTGGCACAATCAATCGAGATAGTGTGCCCAAATAATTTGAGTACGCTTTTGTCACTACGTACCTCCCGAAGGGGATACGCGCAATTCGTGCAGACCAAGAAAAGATTGCAGCGTTGAAGTTTATCAAATTCAACCTCGGTGACAGGAAGGTCTACAACATGCTCGCCCCACATAAATACCTGACCAGAACAAAGGGAAAGAATTCAAAGATATTTCCCTAGTCATGGACTATGAACCTCGCGCAGTCCACACTACTAAATGTCATGAAGATTCCTCACTTCGGAAGGCACCAAGAAGTGAATGAATGCGTCAAGCTGCTACTGTCCTGTTACCATGGCGGATACTTGTGGTTAAACTGCCATATCACAATGGATATGACATTGATCAATCAGATCACCGGGCTTAGCATGCAAGGACCTGACCCACAATATTTCTATCCTGGAAAAGCCATGGACCGCTCTCTCGCACAAAGGATCAAGGACACTTATGGAGATGTCAAGAAGGGAATGCGAGGCTACAAGGCAACTTCTATCTAGAGCAGTGCAGCATGCCTTGCCTATCAATTGATCACAGGAAAGTTAGTTCGCAAGAACTGACCCTCCCAAGTGACTAGCTTTATAGTCGACCTCGCAGGAAAGTGCGCAGAGGGCCTACAAATGAATTGAGCGAAGTACCTTGTGAACCAGTTGGAACTGGACTGCAGGGAAGTGCAAGATCAGGGATATGAATTCCACTTCAGTTGGCTTCTAATCCTGATCACTTTCATCGCATGGGAGATTCAGGAAGGTGCGCCCTTCCAAGACATTGAGCCCTTTGAACCTCTAGCCACGAAGTTCATTACACTGTGGTATTCTAGTGACATGAACAAGCAATGGCAGTCAAATGTCGTGTTCCATACATATTACAACTAGCTAAAGATAGCCATCCAATCCGAGCCTCGCATCACGCCAAATACTCTCCACAGGTTTCGGCCTTTAATGAAATTCAGTGCGGACCACCATTTCATTTATATTACAGCGCGCGCTGACGAGCACAAGCAGCAACTTCAATCTTACTACAAGCTGACAAATGAGGACTTACAAGAGATTACTAAAGACTGGTCGGCGGACCTCCTCATTCCAGTAGATCCTGCAGAGATGTCCGACATTGACAGTCCAGAAGCAGCACATGATACACTTGGACCCAGCAAGACAAAGAAAAATGAAGAAGCCCAATATGTAAGTAGTACCTCAACGAAGACTACTTCCATCTCACATGCACAAGGAGGAGATGGCAGAGAGATAGATGGCGCAAAATTTGAACAGAAGAAAGGCGAGGTTACACCGCCTAGAGACGAGGGCGTTCCCTCAAAGAAAAGGAAGGTTCCCCCCCCCCGAAGCCTTCTTCTCAAAAGAAATCGAAAGCCTCTATGACCAAAATGCAGACTACCGTCACCTCAGGTGACTTCGATTTCATCGTAGCATCACTGAATGATGCTTCGCTAGAGATAGTGGAGAAGCAAGAGGCTCAACAGGAGGAGATATATAATTGAATTAAGGTTGAACTTCAAGGGGTGCAGTAGGCACTACAGTCCAGCTGTGCAGGTTTCCACTGCGCCTCTGCCATTGGAAACACCAGAACTGGGAGATGAGTCAGCTCAACTCCACTGAATTGTTGATACAGTCGAAGCTCACCTTCGATGATCACAAGAAGCAACAACGCAAGCCACCCAGGATTTAGCACAAGTACAAGGAGACCTTTTAGAGCAACGCAGTACTGCAGAACAGGAAAATATTTCTCTCCAAGCGAAGTGGGATGAAGAAAGAGCACAGCTGCAAAAAAACAAGGAACAGTTGCTTGCGGAGCAACTCGAAGTAAAGGAAAGGGTCAACAGAGCACTTCGCTCTGTGACAGTCGTCTAAGTAAAGACTGAAGAGAGAGTCCCACAGCAGGTGGCACAACTTGAAGAAGTAATTCAACAACTATAGCAATGCATAGCAGATTTGGAGCTACGCGCAGTGCCCGAGACCCCGCAAGATGTAAGAGATCAAAGGGAAGCAATTTCCCGCAACAAAGTTGAGAGATTGAAGGCTCTTGCCAAGGAATGCAAGAAGCTGAGTAATCGCAGTGCCCAAACATATGAGAAGCTCGTTGAGAACCCAGAGTTACAGGCACTGGATTTGCATCTCTACGAAGCGAAGTAGCACATAGACACACTACAGGTGCAGCTGAAGGCCCTGTCAACTGTAGACATAATGAAGAGATCTCAAGAGCAGCGCACCGCCCAGCGGCGGATCCATACGATCCAGAGAAAAGTTATGGAAGTAACTCAACGGCTCCAACTTGTGAAAGATAAGGCATGCCAATTGTTCACAGAGGTTGAAAGCCAAGGAGCAGAGCTAGAACAGGTTGTCACTACTGTAATGATCCCAAGCCATTATGCAAGGATCATCACGGTTTTGGTGTCTTTTTAAAACTTTTTCTGGTTGTGGTATTTCGTCAAACACTTTGTTGAATTACTTGTTTAGATGTGTTTATATGAGTGTTGCAGCAATAAATAAGAAGAGACAACCATGGAACATACCTCAACCATACGCAATATGATAAACAAGCCAAAACATCTCAAATATGACTTTATTCATAAGATATAAGAACCTGCTACAATGAAGATGTCGATCTGGAATGCTCAACAGATGGCCAAGAAAATAGACAATAGAGATGCTACAAAATGCTCCAATAAAAGACTACAATAAGCCTCCAAAGGCTGGATATACATTGAAGACTGAATACAAGTAGATCTGGCCATAAGGATGCTAAACCCTCAAGCTGGAAGGTGCCACGTCCTGCTGCAATATTGGAGCTCCTCAATATTTCGTCCCTGGTGCCAAAGAAGTCCAATCACCTCAAGAAAGATGCCAAACAGGAGATTGGGTGATGGCAAGAACAACCCAGGTGCCCGAATCTCCAAGATACCTCTCACACACTGTGGATCTGAAACCCTCCACTAAATGGTGTGCCCCCCTGGATGCCTGAAACCCTAGATAATTCATCCAAGGTGAATGAGCCCTCCAAACCTCCTGAAACTCTCCAAAATAATAGATCAGGACGCTGCAATGAAAACCCAAGTGCTCAAATCCTCAAAATTCTTACTAGATCCTTAGATATAGCTGCCCTCCAAATGATGGTGCACCCTCCTCTTAGGGAAATCGTCCCTCTCTCAATGTCAATCAATCCTCCATAAGAATCCCTCCAAAAATATCCAATAATGGTGCTATGGTACCTGCAAGGAAAACTCAATACCTGGAATTCCCGAAATCCCTTCTCCTCAACTAGAATGAATCCTCCCTCAATGAATGGTGCGCCCCTCTTGCTAGAAACCCTCAACTGGTGCACCCTCTCTCTATCTGCACATGAAACTGATGTAGAATCCCCCTGCAACTGAGTAGATATGGAACTAGAATGGTGTGGGAGCGTATTGCATCTCCGAGACCAAGATTGGGACAATTTAGGTGGAATCTTTCACCACCGAATCATCCTCTAGGGTTTGTTAAGTCAAAACCCTCAAAACCCCCAATGTTGAGCTCACTAGCTAGAAGCCTGATATCAAAAGATAATCATACATGAATGATGAGTAGAGGCCCTTGCCTTCCTTTTATACTTTTTGGCTCACCTTGTCCCTCCAAAGTGACTTTCATTTTATTAATATTTAATTAATTAATTAAATCACTTTAATTAATTAATTAACCTTTTTACCTCTGAAAAGCTCCTTATCTCTCCTAGTGGCTTCCCTGGCCACTGAAAGTCACTTCTAGCCATTCCATCATGTAGTGTTGCTCCTCTCGATTCCAATGAGTTGTTACACTGAGAAGTTCCTCCAAGTAATGTGCCCAAAATGACCTCTTCGGTGATTTCAATTAACTTATAGCTCACAATAGTCAAAATCGTGGAAATCGTCGGAATGCAACGAAACCAAAGCCAACCTGCGTGGAATGGCTCATAATGATGGAATATGATGATCAATGCAAGATGGACCCCACAATGCCTCTCAAATACCCCTGTACTCGCTATAACATCCATCTGGCTACTTTGGTCATCATAAATCTCTGCATTGTGATGATGTCCCAAAGTGGGGACATTACAACTACAACAGAACAATGCATAGAAGGGCCAGTGAATGATGTAGTGATCCAAAATTTCATCGAGCAAGAAGTTGAAGCAAAGTAGCAAGTCAAAGCAGCTCGAGCCAAACTCGAGGCATTCAAAGCAGAACTGATTAGACCAAAGTGACTTGGGACGAGTCACAGGTGAGTGTTGGGGGCCTGTTGGCCTTGACCAAGTTTTGGGAGATTCTTGGTCATGTTGACCTATTTTGGGACTTCGACAACCTGTCAAAGGAGGAGCACAAGATGAAGCGGAGATCACGGAATCTCGACCCCTTTTTGGGTCCTCTTTTGGTTTTTGGGATTATGTAATGGGATTGGGATATCGGCCCATGGGTTCACCCATGTTTAGGCCTATTTTGTATATAAATAGATGCTTAGGCAAGATAGAAGGATGGTGTGTGCATCTATGTGATGTGAATGTATGCTAAGTTCAAGTAGAGTCTGTAAGTGCTTTGTGCATGACTGTAAGATATTTGTAGAGCTAAGTGCGGGTCCTTGTAGCAGATTGTGGAAGGCTTAGTGTTGTAACGCAAGGAAGAAGGATCTAGCGAGCTGAGAAGATCTTTTGTCATGTGCGGAGTAAGGGTTTTGAGGCTCTGTGCTTGTAACCGATTGACTGAAGACAATAAAGAAGAAGAGTTAGTGGACGTAGCCCCAAGGTGGGGTTCAACCACATAAACATTGTGTTATGTTGCTTTGTGCTTTGTCTTGATGTGTTCACATATTATTTGTTAAGTGCTTTGATGTATTTAGATAGATCTACTTATGCTTTGTTCTTATTATATGTGAGAATGTTAGATATGATCTATATAGTCATGCTTAGTGCTTGATCTGCTCGATCTGATCTATTTACCTATGTTAAGTGCTTAAGTACATTAGATTAGTGTGAATGCTGGGAAACTCTGTTTTATCAGCGAAGTGGGTAGTGATTGCATATTGAGGAACGGATGGTGCTAAGTGCTTTACTAAGTAGTACAATCACAGATCTATGTCCCAGCTAAGGTTGTAGACACTTGATTCTTGCAACCATCCCTGCCTCTACCTCAGGTGAGACTTCATCTGCTCCTGAGGTGTTTCCGAAAGGGTCGATAGTTAGGGCTTTGTTGGTGCGATGTCATAGCGTTGAACCTTGGGTCTGCCCCTATGCCAACAACGCTTAAGTGCCACTTGTATTTATTGCATGTATGAATCCTCGACCACAAGTTTATGCGCATAACGACAGATCTATGTAGCTTAAAGACATCGGAATACGTCTCTACCCTGGAAAAAAAATTAACCCACAAATTTCTGCCAAGGAAAGTGCTCCGATACCATTTGTAATATTCCAGATATAAAAAGTATGCAGAACAGAAATAAAATGCTAGAAATGGAAGATGAACAATATTATAACTAGAACAACACCACAATAATACCAAATGATACTAGAATAACACCAAAAAGAGCACTTTGATTACTGAGAGCAATGTTCACTTGCCTCTTCGAGGGGGCAACCTCTGACAGAGCAGAGCTCTATTACAATATTATCCAAGACAAAAGTTCTCATACCTTTGACTCTTATTTATACTAAATATGTCTATCAAAAGAACCATCTAGAGGAAGATCCTTCTAGAAGCGGAAGCGTCTATTAGGTCTTCTTACATTCGACTTATTCTTCCTTATTTCTAGGCCTTATTAATATTGACCTTTATTACATTGGAATATATTATTCTACCTAAGTTAGGGGTTAGGTCCCTAACATTAGCACACTATATTTAGCATATTTTGAGGCCATTTTCAAACCTATTATCAATGTGTGCACCAACATTTGGGTCCATCATTAAATAATATATTTTAGACGTGTCAATGTAGTTAATAACCATAGAGCTTGTACATGGGGGACACACCTATTTTGTAGATTTATGGATGTATTTTCTATGGGGAATTCTCTTGTCCAACGAACTATAAATATCCTTTACAGTGGCCCAATTCCTCCACTCCATCTTTCATAGATGCTATAAATATAGTTGAATTTATATTCATGACAAGAGAATGCAAGCAAAGGAAAACACTTGAATACCTGCCAGAAAGGGACTAGGGATTTCAATCTCTGAGCATGAGTTGAGAAATTCTTGAAATAATGTCAATCATTATGACCTTCTCATGTGGTCCATGCAAGGTACAAAATGTAACAGTGTCATTAATCAACATAATACCCTAAAATGTAGGTCTATCAGCACATGGCCATAAGAATATTACAATCTTGATTGCAAGATCATCATATTGCATATTGTGGCTAAAGGCCTAAAATGTCATGGATTGATTGTCTAATGGAAAATCTTTTTTTAGGGGAAATGGTTTATTTTTCATTCTATCAGGGTACACATAATTAAAATTCAAATCATGGTAAAGTGCCCAATTTGAGTTTTCCATTAATCAAACCACATGAGCATAATCATTTCCTCATGCTTTTGGTATTCATATGTTGGGAATCTAAGATTGAAATTTGTCACAATGTAGAAAAAGGGAGACAACAAGTTTCACTGAGTTTTTTGTAACCCTTGAGATGTTTCTGACTAGGAAACTATGCCAAGACATCCATTTTACACTTGATTTATTTATATTTTGATTATATGTTCCAAAACATAGTATTTTATTGTTTTACCTAAGATTTTGACCATTGATCTTTAATAATTAAATATCAGAACTTGAGGGGCATGATTTAATGTTTTAGACAACTTTTGAATGTTAAATGAATGAAACAAGAATTTAAAGAAATGAGATTGAAAGTATAGCAATGTATCCTTCTTGAATAAATATTATTGTACTTTCAATGGAAAAAAATATAACAATATATATCTAAGCTAACCATCAAATATTGGTAACATGATACAAAGGCAACATACTAAGAAATGTTTTCATCAATATTAGTAACATGATACAAAGGAAACATACTAAGAAATGCAAACAAAAGTACAAGACACACACACACACACCCACACACACACACACACACACACATATATATAAACACAAACTAAACTGATATATATATTAAAGGGGTTGTGCAGAAGCAACAACGTCAAAAACATTTACATAGGGGGTATTTAGCTATTTGTTTTCTGTAAATATAAATTTTATAGTAATTACATTTCTCAACATTCTTGTTGGGTTATTTTTTAAAATTCCTAAACTGTAAACATCTTTACAAAACTACCCAAGGCACCACCAAAATTTGAAAAACATTCATCGCATATTATATGTGGTATCCTGAATTTCAAAGTTATGCATGAGATTGAGAGGTTCTTCTTCGATCCATTGGTGTTGTTCCTCTGTCAGATATCCTAGGGTTTTTTTCAGCTACGTTGTCATTTGGAACTAGTCTTCCAAGTTTAACAGAGTCAGATGTTGAGTGTTGGGCTGGTTCAGGATCTCGCAGGTGAAGGAAAATTGCCTCCATGTCATCCATTATGTGTGCTAGTGCAAAGAGACCAGCCTCAAAGTAACTAAACCTTTCTTCCATCTGATTGGAGAGATTAGACATTATTCCTTCCATCTCTCGTAGTTTCTCCATAAGTTGTTGGAGAACGACATTGTTTTCCTGCCTTGTTTCTTCATGGCTCCTACAAAGTTTCCATTGGTCACTTGCCGAGGGTTCCATAGGAATGCCCTGAGCATGAGCCCTGAAACTACTCCAAGTGATGGTAAAAAATGAGCATGGAGAGCATGGTGTGTAGAGAACAATAATTGCAGCATCGAATTGACTATACATAAAAGGAAAAGTGGAAAAGGCCCCAACGTTTTGTTGGAGAAGCTGAAGGAGAGTGTCAAACAAAACCCTTGACTAGAGCGCCTGGATCCTATCTCTCGTGGCATTGGATGGAAATGAATTGTGTAGGTGGAGGTGAGGAGGTGACCCATATCCAACGTTCAAAAGTCTTGGCAGGACTGATCTTTTTGAACCTAAGGGATTAAGCTCCAACAATGTGAAGAGATTTGTCATATCATGGTTGGGAACACTGCATATGAAGTTTGAACCTCGTGAGATTGGAGAAGACATCACATTAGCCACATTAATCCTTGTCATTGTTATGATCTCCCTTCGCACATATGAGGGAATCCCAAGGTACAAGTGTGCTACAACTCTTGACAAGACATGTGATAGCTGAGGGTTAGGGGATGGGGAGAGCCCCCCTCTCATTATTTAAAAAAAAATCTCGTTGGAGCATTCTTGATCCTCACTTTTCCATAAGGTCTTCTTGGGGGTTTAGGTGCCTTTTTACATGGTAGATTCTTATTTCTCGAATTCCTGAGTTAAGGTGGTAATTCTTTGGAGGATGCCACTTAGAATATTATTTTCTAGGTAATGTTTGTTGATGATAGTCTTAATTATTATCATTGAATAGCCAAAGACTGTAAGTAGGGGGATACATCAATATCTTACTAGATTAAGATCAACAAATAGGGCGTATGCTTCTGCTAGATTGTTTGTCATTGTCCCAAAACCCCAGGCATATTGAAGCAAATTATTTCCTCTGGGATCAAAAAGAATCCCACCTGCACCTACCTCCCCTGGCATATTTACATATATTGATGTAAAGTTGTTTTCCTAAAATTAACAATATTGAACATTAACGATATTGGCATGTTGATTACACCTTGTTGTGCATGTTGTAAACTTGAGATGTATTTTTTTTAAAAACTATGCCAATACATCCATTTTACTCTTGATTTAAATGAGTTTTAATTTTTATGTTTTAGAAACAAAGTATTGCACTATTTACCTTTGGTTTTGACCAGTAAGGTTTAATAGACTAAATTTCATAGCTTAAAGGAGCTTTATTTCACTATTTTAGATTATTTTGAAATTTTGAAGAGTGGAAAGAAGAAATCTCCAGAAAGAATTGAAAATATCACAATGTATTCAATTCGAATAATTAGCATAAATTATTATAATTTGTACATGATTCATAAACATTAATCGGTGAACATAAGTGAAAATATCATTACTATTCACAAGGATAAATATGAAAAACAGAAATCTAAATTACACTTAGAGTATAATTCAATAAATCTGTGAATTTATGACTCATTTGCATAAAATTCCAGATACCAAATACATGTTTTGAAAGAAATATTATGGAAACATAAATTATATGAGAAACAAAGAAAACATGAACTAAAATATGAAATTAAGAATCCAATTAAGATTTGAAAATGAATCTTTTTATTAAAATCTTTTCTTGTCTCCAATAAAAGTCAACTCTCTTTACAATGAGTTTTTCCTTTTTTTATAAAAAAAATTGAGTATAACCAAAATTGGTTATTTAGAACTATTTTTTAGCCTCAAAATTACAACAACAGATTTGACTATACCAAAGATAGTAATAAATACATTTGAACTTGGGATTTTCCCAAAAATATCTCCTTGGCCTCAATTGTATTGATGACTCGTTCTGTTAGCAACTGAATTAGAAGTCCTCAATTTTCACTTGGATGGGTAGTTGAGAGCCATCATTATATATGCAATATCTAATTCGGTGTATTTCTCTTATGATGGAGGATTTGAGAACATATTTTTAATCTACCACAGCAAATAAAAATCATCTATGAGGGTATCCACTATAGTTTGTCCTTTTATGAATTCAGTTTATGATTTCAGCTATTCCTTGAAATTTATCCTCATTTTTTCTCACTTTGAACGGGTCTCTTTTGTAACATTCAAATGTTAAATTTTTTCCTTTATCATTCCACATAGTAGGTAATCCCATTTTTCATACTAGCTGGTAAAAAAATCAATATTCCTTCTAACCATTATGCATTTATTATGTGCTTGTTGTATCAAATTTCTTTTTGTAAAGATCTTCTTTGTTTCTGGTACCATTGTTATTATGTCCTTTATTCTTCAATGATTCCTTTGAATTGGTATTGAGAAATTTAATAATTCTTGTAGTCACTTGAGGTCTAGTTCCCAATTCTTGAAAAGCTTGGTGTATAGTTGTGTCTACTTCATCAGCAAGAGAAACTTCTTCTCCAATTATCTTGAAATAATCCCATATTTTATCGATTTTAAAGATAATTTGATCCCAAATAATATGTTTGGATCATATTAGATATGACTTTCCAGTTAATTTTTTTTGCAATTGTTCCCTTTCTTCCAACATCTTAGCTTTCAATTTCTGGTACTGCTCAAATTTTGTCCTTGTCATTTAGCTACTCTCTGAAAGTTTTGATCTCATACTTTTGTGTAGAAATTTATTTCTTTATCTTCTCAATCTCAACTCCTTTTAGATTGAGTTTTGATATTGCTTTAGTTAACTCTTCAAATGGGTCTGTTGGATCTGTAGATTGTGAAGAAGAAGATCCCCTCTTTAGGGCTTCAATTTGTTTTTCATATATATCCATTTGATCTTTCATTTGTACTATTTGTTCCAACACCTAATCTTTCTCTTGTTGCATTGTTTGTAACTCTAGTGTCTGCACATGATCAACTCCATGTATTTTAAGCTTCTTATTAAATACCTGTATTTTAGTATCTTTTGTTTTCATTAGAGCTTGAATTGATGCAACATCTTAAGGATTTGCTCCCAAATCGATCACCCATTGTTCAAGTTCTTCCACTCTGATCTACATAGTCTTGTTTGCCAGCTTTTCAAACTTTAATTGACCTCGAAGCTTTTCATTGATTGTTTGCAATTTCTTCAGACCAATATAAGTTATCATAATATCTATATTCAACATTTCTCCAGTTTTCCTGTCTAGATCCATTTTATCATCAAGAATAATTGCATCTAAATCAATTGAGATATTTTTTACTTTGTTTTGATCTTCAAAATCCGGTAATGTTATATTTAATTTTTATTTTTCATAATCCATAGTAGACAATAATCTTGTCTAAGTTGGCCCTTTATCATAGACTTTGGGGAGAATATCTTGTTTGATGTTTACACCATTTTTCTTGATTTCCATGAAGTGATGAAAGTGATATGCTTTATTTACTTGATCTGCCTCCAATGTTTCTTTTCCTTCAGGTTTTGTTGACAATGGTTCTGACTCAAGGTCTTTAGTTTCCTCTTGTTCTTCTATCTTCTTATTTTTAGTTGATATTTTTTCCTCTGTGTCTGACATATTCTGAGATGATGTTGCATCTTTTCTCTTATATGTATTTTTAGATTGTTGTGGATTCTTTGTTATAATAAAATGTGATGGTTGGATTAAAAGTGATCCCTGAACCTACAAAATTCTCTGATTAACATCCTCCCAGTTGTCCTGATTTTCCAACAACTCTAATTGTGTTTTTGACTGATGAAAATAGGGAACTAATCCCAACTCTGTTCTTCTTATTGAAATGATGGAATGAGGATCGTAGATCCATACTTCACCATGTTGGCAACCCATGTCCTGAAGAATCTTTTCTGCATCCTGCAAGGCTGCCCTGTTGTTGACAATAAAATAATCTATTTATTTCTTTAATATAAAGCTCACCTTGTGCTTCTTTGATAAAAAATGAATGTAATCAACATTAAATTTGTCTTATGAATTCCAAAGAAAAGATTCTAGGTGTAAGGAACTTAGGTAAACTAAAAGGTCTTACTTTAACACCATAAATTCTAATTTATGTGTGATTTTCAAACAAATACAAATCCCCAACCCTTTTTATCAAGATTGAGTTGTAATAGCTTTTTACATTCAGGAAAGATTCGAGGAGGATCTTGACTTTGAATACTTTCAAAAGCTATTGACATAAATTGATCAATAGATTCTGAGAAACATGCATTATGAGCCTTTTTTCTAACTAAGGGAGTCCAATGAATCATTGAACATGGATTACCCATTTCGCTTCATTTTTCAATTCAAAATGTTGAAACCTAACAGCTTGAAAATATAGGAAAAGATGTACCAAACATGATTGGTATCTGAAGTATTTACTAGCTTCAAATTCAGATAATCGAAAATTAATATTATCAGCCAAAATTTTGGCATAATTGTACTTAGCCAAGGGTTTCAATGAAGGTGGGAAAATGCCCCTAGGGGGCAGCTCAATTGGCAAGTGTCATGATGTGAAGTTCCATGAGGTTTCGAGTTCAAATTCCCCTGACTTATCTTGTGTGTCGTGTATGGGGCATCGTGGGCACACCTAGAAGTTATAGTGGTAACAATTGGATAACACAATCACATGTAACGCGAATACATGCCCAACTAGTTGTCGAGTCCTTCAGACATAAAAAAAAAATATGAAGGTGGTCAAATAGAGGCCATAAACCCTAGAATGTATTCATCCACATTTTCATCGTCGTTTCCTAAAATTGTGGACATCATAGCTATGATTTTCTTAGATGTTTTAGAAAATGTGTTATTTTTTATATTCACAATAGTTTCAAGTACATTAACAGTTTGACATAAATAAGATTGTACAATAAAACAATTTTATCTTGAGGAGTTAGTCTTCTAAAACACTCAGCAAGTAGTTTTTCGTTTAGTATCACGCTATCATGGTTTTGAGGAACCTTAAGCATTTCGTAGATAGATTGGGTATTTATGACAAACATGAGTCACCCATCTTCGGAAACAATAGACCATTGGGATGGAATATATTAAAAGCACACCAGCTTATGAATTTAGGAAAATTATAAGTTTGAGGAATGATAAACTTGGCGAGGTCAGACCCCCATACGTGATAGTAATCGATGAGATCTCTAAAATGTTGCATAGATGATAGATGTAATTCAAACAAGTCATGGGATAATTCAGGATCAAAGAATGCTTTATCTTTATCAGCTAAGTCTGATTCTTCAACAATGAGGGGCTTCTTGGTTTTATCAGGTTTCGAGAATTCCATTTTTAATGAAAATACAGAAGGAAAAGGAGATCTTCGAGTTACCCAGGATAATTTTACTCCAAAGAAGATTCGGGTCAAATTGGCGGTTTTCCCTAGTAAATCAAGCATTATTATCGACTTCAAAATTTTTGTAAATAAGGGATTAACCTTGCAAATTATACCTTTATCCTTTTGAATTTAACCCTAACTACGTTGTGAGGTCTCAGTAGTTAGAAATAACTAATTAAATATATAAATGTTTAATAAAATAGTCATTTAACATTTTCTTATGCTAATGTCATCAAGTCATGTGTCAGTCTAATGTTTATTTAGGGGGGGTACGAGTGGTTTTAAAAATCATTTG
>JZKD02S1968667.1:516109-550264 GCA_000966675.3 Picea glauca | reverse complement strand
TTTTGAAGTGGAAACCTTGCAATTGTTGCAACAACTTCCTTGGGCACCATAGATTCAATCATCTTCACCTGAAAATGAAAATGTGAATTTATTTGTATTATGTTTCAGAAGCAAATCAATCAAGCCAGATGGGCATAATCCATTTCTTGTCGTATACACCAATGGTAAATACTCAAATCAAAAGTGAGACCCAAGGGTGGTATATGGGGTGTATAATTTGGGGAGCTAATGGAGGGGAGGGAGTTTGCATGCTAATTATTAAGGGAAATAAACAGAGGAATATGTGGGTAGGCAACAATGATGGAAAAACAAGAAACAAGTTAAAAAAATTGAAGAGACCCTGGGCTTCAAAAAATGCTAACAAAATTTTAGAACATTAAAAATGTTTCATACATGTATTGGATCAAGTTTCACATAACCCCCTCATGCATTATATTTCAAAAATTCACTAGTTGCCAAGGTCTACCAATAATGCGGGAAGAATATAAAATTGTATCCCACTGGAATCAAGTGTGAAATTACCAAATTAAGACTGGAAATAAATAAAATATAATGATTGCATACATTTTCCCTCAGTGCTTCCACATCAAAATTCAGTGCCCTATTATCAATAGAAGCTTCACTGTACTTTTGATCGATCTCTATAAAGCGCTTAAATAAAGAGGACTTTTCTAGTCTTAATTGGGTGACCTGTTAAGACATTATACCAAATATAACTCTTTAGTAGAGAATAGAAGCAAGAACAAAAAAGTTTTCATATGGAAAAAATGTACATAGACATGAATGAAAATAGCAGGTGTTACCTATATCTCAATATCATTCAAGTGTGCTTGATTTTTTCTCCTTGATCTCCTCGTCGACTTTCTATTTGAAAATATTATGGGATACAAAGCATGGTGTAACTTGGTTTGGAGCCCATGATGAAAGTGGACTTGAAATGCTATTAAATGGTTGGATGGATGAGGACCATCATATTTTCTGACACAACATATATTTAAAAAAAATGTCTTAAAGGTCAACATGTCCCTTTTATTTATTCTTTGAAACTAAGTATTTCATTAAGCTAGTGTTGTAGAATACTTTGCAAAAAAAAACGAAATCCACGGTGACAAAAAAGTGGTAACATCATATGTGCATGAACCTCTATGGTATAAACTACTGCTAGTAAGCGCATCATCGTGCAATCATAATAGATAAGCAAACTGCAACACATAAGAAGTTAAAAGTGTTGCAAAATAGGTCGAGGGGCCTGATGTGCATGCCATATAACCTAATATATCAAACATGGTAATAGACCACAATATTGAGAAATCCACATCTGATTTAGAGAAAAGACTCACAAAAAAGTTGCAGATAATAAAACACCAAAATCTGAGACATACAAATAACCACGAAATAGGACAATGGGACGAGAATACATTAAGTTTTTACACAATTAAAAATCATAGTTCATAATAGGCCAATTTGGTAGTGGCATCAAGAATAGACCAGTTTGGTAGTGGCGTCAAGCCTGATCAACACTATACCATATCTACACCTTGCAAAATACCATTCGAGTCTATCTGTACTCCTTAAGTGCCACCTCCTCCCTAGTCTCTTACCCGATCTCCTCTACTTGCAACTAGTTCATTTTTTTCTGTACCACTTTGATATTCATTTTGCATTATTTATGTTTCTGTCTGGCCAGTATCTTCATCAAATACCCATTTTTTACCCTTCCTTGATCTTTTTGAATGACATTTTGTACAAGAATTTCTACCTTTAGATTGTTCCCATGTTTCAGACTTTTTCCTTATACGCGCATCTCTTATCCATTCTTCAATAGACTCTTCACTAGTAGAATCTACTTCTTGAGGAAACCTTGATACTACGCATCTATAAAACCATTGAAACATTTGAACAAGTGTATTTGAAAGAGTTAAGCCACCTCAGTGTTGAGTACTTTTATGAGATGCTACCCTTGTTTGCTTATGATACTTCTCCATTCCTTGGGTATTCCAAATTCTTAAGCTACCATACTCCTTAACAAATCATGGTCCATGAGCATAAAATATGTGTTGCCAACATAAAAACAATAAATCAAATTTGGTAATCATAAAATGATACAATAAAAAGTCATGAACATGATGCACAAAGAAGTCTTCAACAAGAATCCTACCATATAATGCGTGATCTCATTTTCTCCCCATGTCCCAATCATTTATTTTGTAAAATGTGTAGTTGTTTTAGTGAAATCCGTATCATCCCCTTTTTCAAATTTCACCTTGTCCATTAATGGAAACAAAGCAGAAAGTGCCATCCAAACTTTTGTTTTTCTTAATGCAGATCTACCATTATCAATTTGATCATCCATTGAATCAATAAGATCCTTATAAACTTCCCACGGACCTTTTCTTGATGGTTTAACATTTGGAATAAAGTGTCGCTCTTTAACCTTGCCTATGGATGGTTTAGAAGGAACATTACCTTAAGCCCTTGACAATTTTGTATCTTTGCAAATTTTTACATAACCTCCATGTAAACCAGCTTTAGAAAGAACCTTCTCGATTGTTTCAATTGACTTTTGAGCAATTTCGTGTGGCCTATTATTCCAAGCAAATAGAATAGAAAGATACACTAATTTATCAAAAATTCTTACAAATGCACAGAGTGTACTTATATGTACTCTTGTAAGTGGTATAGGTAGTATGGGATCCATATTTTTATCCATCTTATCTCGATTTGGAATGATGTCTTGTTGACAACCCATAATCCCATTTGACCACCCACCACTTGGTAATTTTAATTTCTTCCTTGTTTGCATACAATAAATGCAACTATGTTTTGCATTAGCACCATGACCAACATTGTACATGCATTTCAATGTTTTTAAATCAGCTGCTAGATGTCATTCAACTTCATATGAAACATAACCATCAACATCAAGTTTTTCTCCCATTCTATGTGAGGAAATTGTTGTGGGTATTGAGGTTTGATGAAAAAGAGACTCCTTAGAAATGTGAAACAATCCCAACCACTATATGTGATTATCAGATTGGACAAAGAAATAGTTTCTATCAGTGACCTCAATATTAAGATAATGGCCTTATTCATTAACGTGACTGGAACTTTTTCATATTTCTCATTATTAATGAGTTCCATCTCATCCAATTTCATGACAAAAACCAACTTTCCATGTGCTTCATCCACGAAAATGTCATAAAATCTCACCATAGTTGACAAGGTTTTCTCTAGATCTAACCATATGTTGTTCTTTGGATTTAATATAACAATTTCATTTGGAACATTTTTCTTTCCAACCCTTTGTTTTATCTCTTTCCTTGCTTCTATATGATATGTGTCACCAATGAGCTCAACAATTTTCCACTTGCTTCTTACACGAACATTTGCTATCTGAAAAGGATGAGGAATGACAACTTCAGTGATTCTTGCATTTATCAATCCTTCTTGTAAGCATTTAAAGAGTGTTTCATAACCTCATCTACTAATCCCAATATCATCACAAGCACTTTGGACTTTTTCTACATTCATGCCTTATGTTATTTAATTTATCACTTCAACAAGAGCTTTTCTAAGGGAACTAAAACGAGGTTGTCGAATCATAGATATTATATATCTTTCTTGAACATGGACTTCAATATATGAGACAAGTTTTCACCGTCTTGGATTTCCTTTATCTTGTTTGGATTCATAAGAGATTTTAGAACATGTACTCTCTTTTTCATAGCACCCGCTAATAATACCAAAGAAGAAATGTTTGTAATACTTTTAACCCTATTTCTTCCTCCAAATGGTGTTTTCTTGATCGTTTTCAAACTCTTGGTTAAAAGAAAAACCTTAAATTTTAGATTGTCAACATTTTTACTAACACGTTGTTTGTCTTCGACATGTCTTTTATTTTCTTCCTTGTTCAAAATATTTTGATTTTTCAAAAAGATAGTTTGTTATAAATTCATATTCTCATTTTTTCAACCAAAACCATGTTCTGAAGTTGATTAACGCTTTCAACCAACTTGTTGTTTATATTACACAAGAAATTCATTAATCTTGTTACATTTTTTAAGTCTGGGCGAGAATTTGTGGTAGGACCTATTGGGAATAGCTCTCCCTTTGCCCATAAGTCAACGTTTTTGCTCTCTCTATTCTTCTTTTGTTTTCGTCTACACCATTTACTCAGGGCTATTTCTCTTATGTAATGGTGTCATATTTTTTATCCACCTCAATAGTCATAGTGTATTTCTCTTTTTTATCTAAAGTTTTTTTATTGTCTATTTAACCCAATACCAAATCTACAATCACAAGAAAAACATTAGTCTTCTAAAACCAAAACCAATCATTAAATTATTTTTTTAAAACAAAACTTTGAAATAAATCCTCTCCTCCCAATTTTTCAACAGCCCTAGTTTGAACCAACCAAATTGAGATTATTTCCAAGTGCATATGTTTTCCATTCAATAAATGGTAACTTCACTTATTGGTTTTAAAGGTTTAGTTATAAGACTTCTTAGTGATGACATCCAAATAGCAAAAAAAATCAAAATTATCTTTCTTTTGACAAATGTAAAGAAAAAAATAGACAATAAGAAGGTTGAAGATGAAAAACATTTTTGTCCAACCTACACCCAGATTAAATAAAATTATAAAGAGTTCTTTTCTAACATTTTAACTCAACAAAACTATGGTGATTTTGAAACACTTCTCTTAATACTTTTCGAGCACATAAACAAAATTATAAAGAGTTGCAAGTAATCCATTACCCTCTTAAGGTAGGATAGACCAATTCAATCTCAGTGGGATGTTAATCATCACCATCATCATCAATATTTATACTCGAAAAAAAAACATAAAACTTACACATCAAAAATGTCTTTTACTATATTTCTACTAAAAAAACATAACATCTCATCTTCAAAAATAAAAATAGTAAAAAGTTCTAGTATGGTTAAAAATACCATTCCATTTTTGAAAAGTAGATAAAATTATATATATATATATATATATATATATATATATATATATATAAAATTCAAATTTAAAAAACAAATTCTAGACCATCCAATCCCACATTTCTGTTTTCTTATAATTTCTAAACCTTTTGACGACTTCTATCACTTTTCATCTTTTCAATAAATTAAGTTGTCTATACTACAAAACGGAGAAATTATACATAAAAGCTCTATGTAACATTTTTCCCCAAATTCCAAATACATTTAACATAAATCAAACTTCCTTTCAAATAAAGCTGAAATTACAAGATTTTATATAAGTATTAAAAATATTATTTTAATTTTAAAATCTTAATATATTTTATATAAAAACGTTCTTATGTTACAGCACTCGTGTAATTCCCCGAAAACCCAAAAACCGCAGGTCATCAAAGCTTCAGCAAAACCTACTCTTTAAATGGCGCTACTATAAAATGACATCCTTCTAAATGGCTACAGGAATTCTTGATCGGATGTATTATTACCATATTTATTCAAAATGTTCAATTTTAAGTAAGGAATCCTCCCGTGAAGTTGATAGGTTGTTGGGATCAGCTCAAATTTCATTATTGACAGGACTTTGCATTAACCTCCAGAATGTAAAAATTGCATCTTTTCTGATATTCATAATTACTTATAGATGTCAACATAAAAAATTACAGAAAAAAATAGTTTTTTCAAATTACAAAAAATAAATTCGATAAAATTATATCGGGGAATGTTTCATAGGTAAATCAGGGTCTACCAGAACAATGGACAAAGAGAGATATAGTCCGCAACATGTCAGAACCACCGCGTGTTTAAAAGTGGGAATAATTTTAATACCATCTTTATTAACTGTCATCGGTTCAGACATAGATATCACGTAAACCGCGTGAACTTGTACTTCACAATTACCATCGCAGGAGACAAAACTTAGTACACATGGCCAGAAAATTACTTGAGACTGCAAAATAATATTTACAATAAACAACCTTGAAGTATACTGGAATCCCAAAAATATGATCCAACAACACTTTTGCGTAGCCGAGACAAAAGGTCATAACTTAAACACCTTTTGGGTCATACGTCACTTTCCCTGACCCCGGAAATAGTCACGTGATCAATTGGTTTAAAGGTGTGAATGGCTATAGGCTATAATCTAGGGTAAAGTGGGGACAGAAGGATATATCACTAGCAAACGATTAGAAGAGCAGAGTTTGTTCTAGAATGACCTGTAGTCTGTAGAGGAGGGCGTGGTATCTCCTCCGTTGTTGTCCATGCCATGGAGGGCCTGCCTCTGGGTTCTTACTTGGCCTGCTTTACCGGTCCAGGTGGGACTCCTCGGGGGTTGCGTTGCTCTGCCCCCTGGAAAATCTGTAGCAGAAGCATATGACAGGCTGCTCCTGCCATAACTCAATGAATCCTTCTCCGCAGCATTGGATGGCCTCTGACGGGGCGCACTATGAGAGCGTGACTTAGCCATTGCGGACTGCGTGGCAGCCATGTAGCGAGGAACTACAGCAGGAAAACTCTCGAAACTGTCGTCATCGCCATCTACTGCTAAGCTGTACGGCTTTGCCAAAGTGCTCACCAAATCTTCGTCTACAGCATAAGAAGTATGAGCGGCAGACCGGGAAGTTACCGGACTCGCGCCAGAACGAACATGGACGGATGAAGATTTAGCTGGAGATGCCGTCGCCCGGGATTGAAGATGTGACCGATTTGAAGATTTCCGGCCTGAAGAATGCAGGACAGTGTAGCTATCTGCGCTTTGAGAATGGACGCGTCTGTTGTGCTGGTACTGGTGGTGGGAAGTAATGTCCATTTCCACAGTTTTAAAGGCAATGTCTTCCATGCTGCTTCTGACGGATGAAGAGGCTTCAGGAGCCATGTTGCGCTCCGTAGCCCTTGCAGTCATCCAGCGTTCCAGCCAGTTCCAACCCCAATGTCCTTTGTCCGGTTCGACTTCTAGATATGTTGACGAAGATTCCCTCGCGCCGGATCTCCACATCTGGAACATTAATTCCATTAGCAACTTTAATTAACGTTTTCTAACAGTAGAAATTTAAGCAACTAGATAATATTAATACCTGTTGAGAAAAGGCATAGGCCATCGCCCTCTCGCGCTTCATGGCAGCTTCCTGCTTAGTTTGGAGCTTCGTTTGAATTTCTTCGACGGTTTGCAGACTACCGTCCCACCGTTCTGTTGACTGCAATTCAAAATAGACGGAATGAGGCCACATAAAATAAGTGTAAAATTCCTGTACATAAACCTAGATTAAAGTCATAAATTCATAGATTACCGTGGATTTTCTTCGGATCGCCTCTTGCTCCCCCTTCTCGTATTGTTTACGGTCAACGGTAAAGCTTTCTTCTGCCATTTGAAGACGGCGAGCCTTTACACGAGCCTGAACCCTAACAAGTGCTTGCATGCAGCGCAGCGTCATGTTCGCCTGCTTTCTGACGTTGTGTCCTCTTACCAGCGCCTGCAGTCTCACGAGACCTTTCAAAGCCCTTAATGCCCTCCGAGCCTGCATGAATCCAACCGAATCAGAATTACAGCCGAAGATCTGATTCCGATGCACAAATCAAGCATTACAACCATAGATCTGACCAAATAAAACACTACTGCGCGTCGTTAAATTTATTTACAGCCATATAAAAGCTTGAGTTTGCAAATTAATCCTTCAAAATTTATACGAACCAGGTAACCTCGGAAAGCCGACTGTATAGCTATGGCAGCCCGCTCTTCCCTGGATTTGCGTCCGTAGCCTGTAAGACGAACGACCTCGGCGGCAGCCTGAGCTGCCACGACGGCTGCTTCGGCGGCAGCTGCAGTTGCCGCAGCCACGGCAATGGCGTTCTTTTCTTCCTCATCTTCGAATGATGATTGGCTCCTTCCTTTATCTTTACCCTGGGCTTTTTCTACGGACGACCGCTTTTGTTTGTCCTTTGAATGCTTTCTCTACAAAAAGAATTCATTACACCAATACAAAATCCAAGAGAGGCAAAAAGATCAGGCGTATATTCAAGAAACAGAGAATAAGATATAGCAGCTGACCTTTTCTTCCTTCTCATTCACTGGCTCGCCTTTTATCTTCGAACGAGAAGATTTTTTGGCGCTGTCATTTTCGGCATTTTCATTTTCTTTGGGAGCAGATCTGAACACTCTTTTCAGAGCTGTAAGCCAGCTAGTCTTTTTCCCCATGCTAGGCTACAATAATCGACATTCAAAATCCTGCACAAGAGCCATTCCAAGCTTTCTGAGTTTGTAAACAAGAGGAATATAAAGTAATACTTAAAGATCGAATCTTATTAAGCTCCCTGATTTGATGTGCTCTAAACAAACAATCAACCAAAACACGGATTTTTAAGTTATTCCAGATTCGAAGCCTCATCTAATTTATAGGATGTAAACAGGTTCTGTAATATGAGAATGCATGCCTCGATAGTTACGAATTTGCATGCAATCTGAGTATTTCTGGGATGTCTTTCCAAGAAACCTTATTTTTTACTTCAAAATCTACCATTACACTCGAAACAACTTAAGCATTTTCCCTATGAAGCAAAAATAAAATCTTACAACTCAGAATTGCATGATCCGTTTAGCTTTTCTGTCTATCTTTCCAAACGTTGCACATCCTACAACATTCAAAGACATTTCAAGGAAGACAAAAGCTTGTAAACAGTACTAATTGTGTCGCAACTTGTTTGCAGGAATGGCGGATTTACGGTTCAGAAATGCATTTACAATGTATTTGCCGATAGAGAGTTCTAAACGTTTGCTTTCCAGACGAAGATGCTGCCTTCACGGCAAACAAACATGGACCGTAGAGATCAATGATGACGGGCGATTTTTTAGGAAACCTTGAAGTGCAGAAGCTATAACCCTGCCCTTGCAAATGGCTAGAAGCCGGAATATACTGAAACTGTGGAACATTCGTTTCGTGTGCAAGGCATTATCTATCGCAAGCAAGGTTCAGAGATCGATCAAAGAAATACCTAAAATAGGTACCAGATTGTACTTTCTCTTTACAGCTTGAGTGCACAGTACGGAAAATAGTCAACTCGTTTATCCGGGCCATTCAATCAAACGAAACAGAACAAAAACACACAAACTAGTAATCTAGTGCACCATGCGCAGACCTGGAAGATTCTCCGATCCCAGAAGTGCAAGAAACCCTTACCCGAGTACGGCCAGAGCCATAGCTCCTAGCAACAATGCCAGTCTCTGTGCATTTTACGCTGAGACGGAACCCCGTATGTGAAGTACCCATCCAGATTCAAATTTCACGAAAATACCCCAAAAAAAAGAAAAGAAAAAAAAACCCAAATCGGGTTTGATTACCTCAGGCATCCATAGACGAGTATTATTAGGCAGCTAGGCTCGTGAAGCATCCCTGTCGTGGGGCAATGTCGTTCGATTTACTTAAGTAAGTAAATTTTATTTCCAAATGTAGTTTAGTGGTACGCTTCCAACACAATCGAAGTAAGAAAATATTCTCGGAAGGTATTTAGCTTTCGGGTACACCAAACGTCTAGTCGGGCGTCGGCCATGGGCATGGCCATTGCATAGCATGTGCAGCATATTAACTCCATGTCCTGTCATGGGTTAGGGTTAGGTGACTGCCGTTAATGCCAATGACGTGCAACAAACGCCGTGAGTTAACGACGTTGGCAATTTCTGTTGGTTTCTTTAAACCGACGGTCCGATCATGCTCATATTCTAGTTAGCGGAAATGGGCCATTCCTGCCCCTAGGATATGAGGTGGACGTGTTTGCTTCCTTTTACTCCAAGTAAATTAAATGGCCATCATGAAATTAGGTTGGGATATTAAACTTAAGGTGTGTAGTTGTTGGAGAAATGGACGTTGGCCTCCTTAATTCATGATTATGGAATTCAATTCCGTTTGGTAGTGGTCCGGACTCGGGACTCGGGACCAGCGGGTCATGCGATGTGGGGGGGCGCGAGAAAAATGTTTTGGTGTATTAATATTATTAAATATTAAATATTAATGGAGTAATGAGTTTGACTATTTTTGAGCAAGCAGAATTTAAGTGACAACCTTGAATGCACTGCGGTTGGGATATAGAATCAATACACGTGTTGTTTAGAGGGAGCTTTGCTTTATTCGGAGTGGAACTGGATAGCACGGTTAGGGCCAATCATATTCAAACACTTAAGGATATAGAATATAATATTATTTGATGTGGTCCAGGCATTCTTACCTTACCTTATAAGATCTTGTGCGTATACTAAAATATTAAAATATTTGTTTTATGGTTAGGTGGTTTTTTTGGCTTGTGTTACAAGTTAATACTCTTCTTCGAAGATAAACCATTCTCCATTGCCGAGAAAGATTGAGTTTATGGGAGACCCGGATACGAGGGATGACTTCATAATAGCCGAGTCTCTCGTAATCTGGTTTAGGGTGGGTCCTACCATCCGAGAGGTCGAAGTACCGTTATGAATAATATTAAAGAAAACCAAGTTAGGAGTGTCAAAAAAACCTTTGCCACTGTCTCGAGGAAGATTGTTTTTTTTTAATTTTTTTATTATTTTAAAATGTATATATTTATTGTGTAGTTAGATTTGGGGATTTAATTCCTCTAGCTTCCTATCTCATGACTTCAAATCTATGGGTTGGATCATAGTTTTTTTTTACTATATTGAATAGCTATAACTTTGTTGTTATCTGGGAATGTAAATTGATTCATCATTATTATTTAAGGAAAAGTATTTTATATGGAATGGTTCATTAGAGGGTAGAGTTTCACTCTTGCAAAATAACCTATTTTGTTAAGTTCGAGAAGTATTTTTAAATCATTTTCAAGACTTTAGTGTGGACAACTATCATTCGTTGTTATCTGAAAATGCAGGTTGACTCATCATCTTTATTTAAGAAAAACTATATCAGCTGACTCGTTATTGTTATTTAAGGAAAATCGTCCCACATGGAATGATGGAGAGGGTAGAGTTTCACACTTGCAAAATAACCTATTTTGTTAGGTTCGAGAAGTACTTTTAGATTTGGGGATTTAATTCCTCTCAAATATTTTTATCTCATTACTTCAAATTTATTTGTTGGACGATAGTCTTTTTTTTTTACCAAGATGTGACAACTATCACTCTTTATCCTCAAATACAAATTGACTCATCATCCTCATTTAAAAAAAACTATTTTAAATTATTTATTATTTAATTAAATTTGGGGTGGAATCTATTTACTGGATGATAGTTGTATATATAATTATTAATTTTTATTTTTATTTTTTCCAAGTCATCACTTTGAATCTATTTGATCGATGATAGCTCTATATGTATGTTATTTTATTTATTTATTTTCTTTTGAAAAGTATGGAAAAAATGTTTTTATACTCTTTAGATTGATTGTTATGTTTAAAGTAATAAATTTAGAAAATCTTATTCCGTAATACAAAACATGTCAACTTGTAATTATGAGTTGGATGATTCATAAGGAGTTAAACTTCTACTTTTGTCATATGTCTTTAAGTGTTAATATAATATGTGTTAATATAATATGTGGTGAAGGAAGCTTGATCATTTAAACAAATAAAAGCAATGTCAAGTTTTACTTCAATGTGGTTTATACTTTCAAGATAGTCAATATTCCATGTTGATCATTATTGAGACTATTAAGAAAGACATCATGTACTATAAGTAGCACTTTACCTTAACCACATACATTAGGGTAAATATAGATATTCAATTGTAACTTAACATCTTTTTATTATTATTATAAAAGAGTTGTAAAAGTTTTTTCAAAAAGTTTTAATAGTGATATTTAGGTGAAATATAGTTGTTCTTTCTTCTCTATCATAAATAGGTTAAAGGAATGTATATAAACAAAAATGTTGTGGAAGGGGTGAACATATTGGTGATTGTGATAAAGACTTAGTTATAATGTAAAGGATTTGATATTAATGATTAGGACACTATGTAGTTTACAAGGTCACTTAATGGTTTCATAATCGGTGATTGTGAACATGGTAAAAACTAAGATAGTTGTATTTTCACTTAAAAAAAGAACAAAACAACCATGAATGACTTTAAAAGAAAGCAACTAGAGATAACTTAAAACTATAGATATTTGAGATTAGATTTCAATGAGAAGTTAAAGTGGGACACATGAATGAGGAAAATATTATAACGAGACTGGAAAGCATTCTTTCTACTACAAAATATATGAACAGAAACAAAGGTTTGGTATTGGCAAATGTTACATTCACTCTTTCAAATGCTCATAACCCCAATAGCCCTTTATGGATATGAAGTATGGAAACGAACTATATTTGGATACAAATAGAACTAAATCAAGAAGTATAAAAACTCTTGATAACAAGTTGTCTAAGACTAAAAAACAACACGCCTTATAAGATGCTCTTAGTTGAAACAAGATTATGCTAACTACAATTGGAGACCTGAGAAGATTGAATTTACACATACAAAAAATGGTATCCATGGACAACATGAGGATTCATTGAAAATTAATGAAGATGAACTAAAAATGGGGAAAAAACATAGCACCAACAATGCATAAAGTGGTTTAATAGCATAATTAAACACCAACTTACATAGGTTGAGATGTGAAACACAGAAATGGAAATGATCCAAGACATCGTAGGGGGAAAGACTATGCCAAATAGATAGAAATGAAGTGGTATAAAATAAGCAACCTTTTTTCCTACAATTTGCATTGTATTGAGAGATAGAAATCACAAATCAAAAATTAAGAATCAACATTTCAAGAAAATCTATTTAAAATACAAAGTTAAGTTAGTTAAAGTGATGCAAAAATAAATAAATAGATGGTAGAATGGAGCCCACGAAAACACCAAGGCCTAATGACAAAGTAAAAAAAAACATTTTTCGATTATGTGAACACATTCATGATTTTTATTTCCTTGAGATAATAATGAGATTCTTATATATTTGTGAAAGGTAATAGGTAATTATTATAATAGTTTACAAAAATAATACTCAAACTTAAATTGCATAATCTTCCATATTTCTGAAAGGTTTCATACAATATAATCTATGGAAGTTTGTAAACGAAATGTGACTATTGCCTCTAAGCCATTACATGGTCCAAGATAATTGGAGGCACATTAGGAGACGCAACACTACAACCATGAGGACCTCATTAATGGTGGACCTGATTAATGGTGGACATGGTACACTCTGTGATGGAACTAGTTTCAACCATTGGCAAACCTAGTGTTTTCTCGACTCACTATAGGCTATATTTTGAGCACCTGCAGATCATCCATCCCTCCTTTTATCTCTTGAGCGATATTTTAACCCACTAGACCAGCATCCTCTCCTGATACTATTTACTTCCTTTTTTGTTTGTCTTTCTTCTCGAAGTCTCTACTCATCGCTGGTGGACCCTCTCCTTTGACTTGAAAACTTCAAAGACAAACCACGACCTCGGCAAAAAAAAAATTTAATCACTACTTATCCCTTGAGACCTGCACAGATGGAGGCACAAGTCAGCGCACTCATGAGTGTTGTTGACGAGGCCATTTGGAACAGTGCAGGTCTATTTAATTTGATGGATAAGATCTCCATGCGTAACAACATCCCACTCTCACTTGACTATGTTGCTTTGTCCTCTTCCCCAAGTTTTAACTTACTCCAACAACCCTCACAATCTTCCACTATCTTTCCTCCTTTGACCACTTGTCCCCCCTTAACCTATGACAACTCCTTCCCTGCTCCTCCATCCTCTGCCCTATCTATTACAAATACTTTTTCTCTTCTTGTACAAAGGAGACCTTCCTTTTGAGGCTTGCAGACTGAAACTTGTAAGATTCGGCCTCCTTTACACCTCCCTCTTTTTTCCACTACAAGTCCCTTTATTCTTCCATCACACAGTGATCTCATTTCCCAGAAATCTGCCTCTCTGGCTACACAAGATTATAACAGAACCTTTGGTTTTAAGCAACAGAACCGACTCTTTCCACTTGGGAGTAGGAAACCTACATATCGTTCGTCAGTTCCAAAGAAAACTAAGAAGAAGCTTGTCCTTGGTGTGGGCATTGGCTTGGAGGACTCGATCTCCATGGCCCTGTGTATCCTTGTGGGCAGAATTTATTACAAACACCTTTGCTCTACAGATTTGGAAGTTTGGATGAATAAAGCTTGGCGACAATTACTGGGATATGTCCCTTCCCTCTCTCACCTTGGTCGAGGCTGGCTCTATTTTCATTTCAACTCACCTGAGGATTCTACAACTATTTTGGAGCGCCTTTGGACTTTAGATGACAGTAGCCTTATGTTGAAGTGTTGGTGAGTAAGCTTCGATCCATCACAAGACTACTTCCGACTTCGCCATCTGTGGGTCCTCCTTCCTGGACTACCTCTTCATCTTTGGAATGAAAAATCTCTTCTGGCCATTGGTAACTCCCTAGGCCGATTTATCTATGTGGACTCCAAGACGCCCACTGGCCCAGACAAAAAAATGGCAAGGATTCTTATAGAAATAGACATCCATGAAGGACTCCTCGAATCTTTGGACATAGACTGGCGAGGACACCTTACTTGCTAGAATCTAGACTACCTTGGTGTCCCCTTCGGGTGTTCTCTCTGCAGAAAGACGGGCCACTTGAAAAAGGCTTGCACGGGTGTCCTTGATGATGATATTTCAAAGGAATCAATGCTTGAGCTGGCTTACAACACGGACTCTCTAGTGCAAAATTATCAGATTCATTATCCAAATCTTCCTAATGTTGGTGCACAATCTGGTCCATTTTCTCTTACAGGTAAGCTAAAAATCATCTGCTCAACTCTTTATACCTCACTCACCTCTTGGAAAAAGGATTTACTAGACAAATCCCCTTCCACTTTATCCGGTTCGATTCCTCTTCCTCTAGGGGTCCTGCCTAGTATTGCCTCTAATTCCTTTCCACTTCATCTGCCCTCTACTTCGTCTCCACATCCACCTACCTCTGTTCAAATCCTCACCCCTGTCTCTATTGCTACAATCGCCCCCTCCATTACGCCTGAACCTCTTGTCCCTCTTACCACAAATTCAATCTTACCCTCTATTATGGCTTATCATCACCCTTCACACAACCTAGACGCATCTCAAACAACTATCCCTCCGATCCCTTTTTCCAACAAGCCCACTTTTTGTTCTCTGGAAGAGCGAGAGATTTCTATTGAATCACGTCCACCCTCTCAACCTGCGGCTGAAACCTCTGGTGACCATCCCTTTGAATCAGCTATCCTCTCGATCCTTGTTTCCATCAACTCTACTAACTGTCCTTTGGTAGTTCGAGAACCTTCACTTGACTTACTCCCATCGACCGAAACTACTGGTGACCATTACATTGAACATGAAGATTATTGTATTTTAGCAGACCTTATTGAATCCGACCCAAGAGATAACACTCTCAGTGTTGTTCTAGATTCATTATTACCATCATATAAAGAAGTCTTAAGCCCCATACCTCTACCTACTTATAGGGGCATTTCTCCCTACCCTCTACCTGATTCCAATTCTAATTTGGAAACATTTGAGACTAGGCCAAATCCTTCACAAATGGACTACACATGGACCAAAGGTCATGCTTTTAAACACTCTTTGATAAAAACCCACAGTCCTCGTCGAAAGGAGGGCTCTTCTTCAACAAATTCAGCGGTTACTTCACATTCTCTCATTGATATTGGGGCACTTAGAGGCGTGAAAGCCCTAGCAAGAGAAAATCCATGATCTTGCTCTCCCTTAACATTAGAGGGGTGGGGGGCCTCCAAAAAGAAGCCTCCTTCAGAAGACTACTTTCTCTCTCATTTACGAACATCATTCTTTTACAGGAAACACTGGTTGACAGCAAAAAGGCCAAACACTTTTTAAATATTTTCTTTCCTACTTGGTACATCTACACTGTCAGCTCTCTTGTCACCTCTGGGGGTTTGGCTGTGGCTTGGGACCCCACAAAATTTGATCAATCCCCTCACCTTTGTTGTGAAGGCATTATGTTCTTTGGTTCTTGCTGCTTCAACAACAAAAGGATACACCTTCTTAATATCTATGCCTCCTGTTCTGACAAACAAAATTTCTAGAATAAAGTAGATGCTCTGGGTCTCCTAGATTTTGAAAACTTGATCTTAGCGGGGGATTTGAATCTTACTACCTCCATAAGGGAAATTTGGGGCGATTTTGATACTCAGGATGCACTAGTGGATTATTTCACTTCCATGTTTCTTAATCACAAGTTTGTTGACTATGCTCCAGATCATTTAGTTCCTACTTGGCGAAATGGGAGGTTGGGCTCAGAATCAATTTCCAAAAGACTTGATCGGTTTCTCATCTCCAAGAATTTAATCTCTACGACGGATAGAATTCTCTCTTGGGTAGAATCCCCATACTTTTCAGAACAAGCTTCGATTTGTTTGCAATTGGATTCTTCTACACAAAAGATCCATTATCCTTTCAAACTAAACTCGAGTTGGCTTTTAGAAGCAGATTTCTCATCTATTGTAACTGAAGTTTGGAACGATACATGTTTTCTCTCTGAGTCCTGTATTCAACACCGCTTTTTTTGGAAGCTCAAGAGCTTAAAAGGTCGTATAAAGATATGGGCAACCCTTCACAAAAAACATAACACCCAAAGGCTTCTTGATATTGAATCTAATATTCAGACTGTCCATATTGTAGCAGCTCGAGCGGGGGCTATTGGAAACAACAGTGAAGTATTAAAAGTTTTAGAATCTAAAAGAAACTAGCTTCTACTAAAAGATGAACTCGCCTGGAGACAATGCTGTAGGACAAATTGGATCAAGAATGGGGATCTTAACACCAAATTTTTCCACAATTTTGCTAGTTTTTGCAGAAGCAAAAAGCATATATGGGAAATTGCAGATTCATAAGGTTCTCTCCATAGAGGACAACAAGATATTAAAACAATTGTTGTTAGTTATTTTAAACCTTTTTTTGAAAAGAAGAATACAACAAACTTACAAACCTTAGAAAGAGTGGTCGAACTCTTTTCTTCTTCTATATCGGAGAATGATTCTCTTACTCTTGACAGATCTGCTTCGCTCTCATAAATTTTGGTTGCTTTAAAATCTTTCTCCAAGGATAAAAGTCCAGGCCCTGACGACTGGACGGTGGAATTTTATCTGCATTTTTTTGGTTTGTTTGGTCCAGATCTTTTGGAACTCGTGGAGGATACTAGACTCAAAGGAAAGGTAGTGGGTTCTTTGAACTCAACCTTTCTCACCCTCATTCCAAAAGCTAGAAACCCCACTACTTTTGATGACTTTCACCCTATAACACTTTGCAATCTTTGTTATAAACTTATCTCAAAAATCATTGCTTATAGGCTAAAGCCCTTCCTCTCTCGATACATTTCCAATGAACAACTGTGTTTCTTAAAAGGTCGCCAAATTCTAGATGCTATTGGCACTTCCCAGGAGTGCCTCCATAGTATCAAATCCAAAAATTACAAGGCGCTCATTTTAAAATTGGATCTCAAGAAGGCTTTTGATTGCATAGACTGGGATTTTCTCAGATTGATCCTGACCCGGATTGGCTTCAGCTATCATCTGGTTAAGTGGATTATGAGCTATGTGGTGAGTGAAAACTTGGCCATATTGATTAATGGGGAGTCATCCTCTTTCTTTCGCAGTGGCAGAGGCCTGCGACAAGGCTGTCCCCTCTCACCCCTGCTCTTCGTTTTGGCCATGGAAGATTTGACTCTCCTTCTAAAACTTGGACAAGTTGATGGAAAAATATCTGGAATAAAAGTGTCCAGGACTATTAAGATTCTTCACCTTCTCTTTGTGGGTGATGTCCTCATCATGTCCAATGATTCTTTACAGGAATGGACTGAGATTAAGGAAATCTTAAATATTTTCTGTTGTGCTACAGGTTTGATGATCAATTGGGAAAAATCGACTTTTCATTTTGCAAATCTATAACACACTCTGAAACAACTTAAAGGTATTTTCCTTCATAACTTCACTCATATATCAAGTGGGCTCAAGTATCTGGGGTATTTTTTAAAGGTAAACTCTTACAAGTCGACGGATTGGAATTGGCTTATTACAAAAGTTGAAAAAAATATTGGCCATTGGTACGCGAGGTGGCTCTACCTTGGTGGTCGATTCACTCTTATAAAAGTTGTTCTAGAGGGACAACTTGTGTATTGGATGGCACTGGCATCCATTCCTGCTACGGTAATTACAAAACTCTAACGCTTGACTTATCATTTCCTCTGGTCGGGATGCTCAGACCACTCCCGACAACACCTTTGTAATTGGGAATCCTTAGCAAAACCAAAACAAAAAGGTGGATGGGGAATTCACAATTTATTCCATTTCAGCGAAGCACTCGCAACAAATTCTCTTTAGCGAGTGTTGACCTCTCCGGGCATTTGGCATTCCATCATTAAAGACAAATACCTTTCACATTTCACCATCATCAGATAGCTTCAATTTGATTCGGCTACCTCAAGGGCACATTCTTATTTTTGGAAAACCTCATTAAAGCTAAATATTGGATTATGTGCGGGCTTTGTTGGCAGTCGGGGTCGGGTCACTCCATCACTCTAGCCCGCGACTGTATCATTGGGCTGGGAGAGGCCTCCTTACTTTCACCTCATATTATTACACATTTACACTCCATAAACATTTGTTTTCTTTATCAGATCTGCAATCATTCCATATCATCCACTCTCCCTGACATGTGGATTTCTAGCAGATCGCTTGACCTCGGTGCTGAGCTTATTCCAACATGGAATACCTTGTACTCGACTTTATGTTTAGCTGGTATACATTTAAACGATTTGGATGATCAACTTCTGTGGTCTGGGGGAGACCATTCGAGTATCCTTTCTATGCGTAATATTTACACTGAGATTGCACAATCACTTTGGCCAACAAATCAAAAGGGATGGCAAAAATGTTTTTGGCACTGACACATTCCTTCTAAAATCAAAATCTTCTTTTGGCTAATGACCGATTATAAGATGAATAGCTGAGATATTCTGCTGAGAAAAGGATGGACAGGTCCAAATATTTGCCAACTATGTTTCATTAATGCTGAGAATGCAGATTACCTGTTCATCAAGTGCTCCTTCACCAGATCGGTTTGGGAAAAACTCACTTTGCTGCTAGATCTCAATTCTACTTGGGACGGGCCATCTCTCTCCATCTGTTTAGATCATTGAACGTATATGGAGCACACTTTTAAACATTTACCTCCATTGGTATGCTGGACTATTTGGCTTACCAGAAATAAAAAAATCTTCTCAAATGAGATCCCATCTATTAGCACAACAATTCACAAAACTTTGGTTTTATTTAAAAGCTGGAATGACATACATCCTGCTTAACCAAGACTAAAAAAAAAAAGAGGTTTCTAGATCTTGTGGATATTACAACTGATTGGTTCGATGGTGAAAAACTTTCAAATGGAACACAGAGTGGAGCTGGCAGACTGATCAGACTTTCAAACAACACTTCCTATCGATGGACCTTCAATTGTGGCCTGAGAACCAACACTAAAGTTGAACTTTTGGGCACCTAGGCCACTTTATACTTGGCTTCCAGATTACACATTGAAGCTCTCCAACTGCTTGAAGACTCTAGAATCATTATTGAATGGTTGAACAACAGGGGTGATCTACAAGTCATCTCTCTTCTGGCTTGGAAGGACATAATCATATTACTTCTACCCTCCTTTAAAAATCTCAGCTTCAATCATATCTACTGTGAGCACAATAAATTTGCAGACCAGCTTTCAAAGACAACGCTAAAAAAGAGAGAGAGGGCATTATCACCTATAATCTCTAGATAGATGGTCATGAGGGCCCATCTCACTTCATTACTCTATAAAAATTCTTGCCTATTTTCTCCCTTCGTTTTCTTTGCTCTTTTTTGTCATTCTAGACTAATACAAATCCTTTGCTTGCTTTGAGGATTTTCCTGCTAGTTATAATAGCTCCGTCATTGTAACTTGGTTTCTTACCTCTTTTCTTTTATGAATTTTCACCATCCATTGATCGAGAAACCACTACTAATGAAAGATTCATTGACCCTTTCATTACCTTTTGCTATCTTTGTAATATCTCTCGACTAGAGAACATATTATATTTATAATATAATTTGTAATATCTCTCGACTAGAGAACATATTATATTTATAATATAATTGAAAAAAAAAATCGTTGGGAAAAAAAATGGTCCAAGATAATCATAAAGACTTCATCCCTATGATGATGGATGGGGACGTAAGACATACAAAGGTTTCTTAGAGCTACATTAGAGGATAATAAAGGGCACGTGTCGTTGTCAATTTCCCTTTCATCTCAAGGTTGACTACGAATATTAAAAGTGTCGTGGCTTATACCCTACACTTTACGTAATGTTTCTTACATGTCAAGCAATTACATGAAGACGTGATTGGATGCTCAATCATGAATGTTGATGTTTGATTTACTTCAATTTTATTGGCTCTTATTTTTTATATTATTATACATAAAGTGGACTTATGAGTGGAATTTGTGGTTTTATGTTGCTTTCAGCGTAAAGGTTATGTAATAAAAACCATGACCAAAGGTATAATCAATTGTTAAATTTTAATTTCAATTACAAATTTAAGGATATATATTAATATACTTTTTATGATGAAAGATTGTAAAAAAAA
Source organism: Picea glauca (assembly GCA_000966675.3). NCBI lineage: Eukaryota > Viridiplantae > Streptophyta > Pinopsida > Pinales > Pinaceae > Picea > Picea glauca. Next base: position 529,621 of record JZKD02S1968667.1, on the reverse strand, counting down.
TTAATAACAGGTGTGGGGAGTTATCTATAATTTATGTGGAAAATATGTGGAAAGTCTGTAACTGCATAGTTTTAAGAACTTAGAACCCTTTTTCAATAATTGACAAAAGACTATAGAATATATTAAGGATTGAAAATTGATAGAGCAAATAACATATAAAATTTGACAGTGATTGGGGATTCATTAATGATCATCAGGAATTTGATCAAGGGAACTAATTTATTGGATGTCAGGCTTGTCTCGACACTAAGTCAAATTAGGCACCTCACTTCCTCTTTCTCTTATTTAAGTTTTTTTCATATTTTGAGAATCAACAATGTCGAAGTTCATAAACTAGTGTCCCTAACCATAACGAGAAAAATTGACTTTGGTCATTAATCAAGAGGTCACCTTAGAATATATCCCTCAACATTAAATCATAACACTTGGCGATCCAATCATAAGGTTTGTTCGTATGGTAGTGCATGAAGATTCATTTAAAGCAAAGGAGGGTGCGATGCGACCCTCCATTATCTCCCACATGCTACCCTCCTCCAAGTGACACTTAAGAGGTTATCGCAGAAGTGGGAAATGGAGCAGTGTGGGATATTTATGGCTTGCATTCTGTGCTTAGTTGGCATGAATCTTGGTAGTCTTCAGGCTCTCTGGTTTCTTGGCCATGGATTAATTGGGGATCCTATGTTCACATCTTCTTCCTTTGCATTGGTTACTTGCAAGGAACAGTTCGATTGCTCGTAATTTCTCAGCCCAAGGCTTTGAGGGTTTGCAGATTCTCCACACACAGTTCTCTAGTCGACATCTCTGGCTTTCCGCTTCTCTTCTCCTCCAATATCTCACGCGTGGTTTCATTTTCTTTAATTCTTCTATTCCCTCTGGATTCTTTGCTTTGGCCCCCGGTTATGTTTGTGCTTAGACTCTTGGTGGATGGTTTGGTTCATTTGTTTCCATGTACATGTGGTTTTTATGTGATTTGGGTAGGTGGTAGATCTGTATCCATTGTAGGCTTATCCACTCTTGGTAAGCCCTTTGGTGTTGCCCTCAAATCATGGTTCCTTCTCCACAAGGACATGGATTATACTGAGCTCAAGGAAACCACCAGGACCCTTAAGTGGCATGACGCTGGATTGAAAGAACTACAAGGAAAATTGGAAGCTCAGGGTGCAACTTTTAGCTCTCATAAGGAAATAATCATGAGCATACTGTTGACTCAAACAAAACATATTTTAGCTCTGGAGGCTAAGTTAACTGCTCTTGAGAAGATTCTCACTAACGTGGTCAAGTAGCGATAGGGAAGCCCTGGTGTTTAAGCTTTCATACTAGTTCTAGAGCAAGCTCAACAAGCTACAATGAATAGTCTAGTCAAGCATTCTCCCGCGAACAAAGGCTCAGAAGTAGAAACAAATCTTTCAAGATGAATTTCTCCCTTGTTAGTTTCAGTTTTGGTTTATGTATTTCAAAGTAGTCAAGATATCATGTTTATTCTATAAATATTATTCTCGTCATTTAAAACTAAACTTAGTATATTTCAAGAGCTTCTAGGTTTTAGATGTATTGTTGGATAGCCTCTTGTTTTTTATATGTAATTAGCTGCTCATCTCTCTTTTTTTTATATATTTTATGCGGAAAAAACTTTTAAAGTTTTTATAATATAAATCCACACACTCTAAATAAAACAAAATAAAAAAAAATAAAACAATATATATATATATATATATATATATATATATATATATATATATATATATATATATATATATATATATATATTAATTGATTAAAATAAACTAAATAATGATAATGATATAAATATAATTTTAAGTTTAAGATTAAATTAAACATCAATTGATGTATAAGACTAAACATCATTAAACATCCTTATTTGACTATGCCAAATCCTTTTGCTTTGTTTGTATATGAAAACAATTTAAAAAACATTTTTTATATTTTAAACTTTGATGTCTAAAATAATAAAAGAGTCATACTCGAGAATTGAGGGAGTTGCTCAAAATCCTTTTTGCTGGTCGACAAAATTAAACACTTGAAATCAAATTGAATACTTAGATCAGAAATGATAAGATCAAGTTAGGTAACATGAAAGCTCCTAGATTTTTGTCCCATTTTCTCCTTAGTTTATACCTTAGAAAAGGGATTGGATCTTGAAGAAACATATATCGCTCTCATGTGAGTTTTGTTAAATTCCTTAATGGTTTTTAATTTTTCTTTTTAATCCCTTGAAAAGAGGAGTAGTGGTTCCCACCATATTAGGAGGCCTTTAAAGTATATACCTTTGTTTTTAAGTAGCGATGTAAATTTATTCAAACTAAAACATAGTAAATTTATTTAAATTAAAAGATAATAAAATTTTGTTTATTATATAAATTTTAGTTTTATTAAATTTAAAATAATAAGTCAAAAATTAGATTAAAAAATTATAAATTTTGATTTTATAGTGTTAATATTAATTTTTTTAAAGTGCAAAATTGGATTATGAAAGTGACAATATTGGTTTACAAAAGTGCTAATTTAGATTTCAAAAATGTCCATTTCATTTCAATTTTGAAGTGAATTTTGATTCCAAAAGTATCAATTTTATTGCTTCGTCCCATACCTCTTTTGCATATGGACAATGTATAAATAAATTAATTATCAATTTTCCATCTTTTTTATACATTATACACCATATTGGTCCATGCCATTTTCTTTTTTAACCATTATCCAAGTAAGAATTTTATTAGAAATCCTAACATTTGAGAGGACATCCTAACTTCTAGATTTTTTAACACCACCAATTGTTATCCCCTACTTTTTCCTATTCCATTTTTTATACTTATCCTAATTTAGTTGTGTAAACCCCCCATTGTGAATTTTGATTCTAAAATTGTGAATATATTGAACATTTTCTTTTTGTATATCAATGCATAATATGATTATGGTAGACATTGCTAAATATATCACTATTGAAGATATGATAATAGTTTGACAAAATAATTTAAAACAAGTGAGGATGACAATCATTGCAATGCCATGTTATACTTTTTCAAAGTAATTTATGGCAATATACAAAAGGGTTCCATGTCAACAAAAGACAAAGTCTATGCGCCAATGCTTTTTAACAACTTCCTCACCTTAATTACAAATATTATACCTTGTTTATTATGGAAAATTTATTCACAAAAACCCGCATCCCAAGCAAGGGGAAAAGAGAGCAATTGATCTCCAATGGTTTTACCTAAAGCAATAGTTATTAATTAAAATCATTGAACCTAATATATAAAAATAAAATCTAGATATGCACTAAATGAAATATTTCAAAGATGCAGGTTGGCTTTGATTTAATATTAGGGAATACAAAAAATACATAGCCACAAGTTGGAGAAAAAACACAAAAGTGTACAATGAATTTCAACACTACTTCTATTCCATGCATTAAATATGCTTATATATACAAAAATAAAATAGTTGAAATTATCTCTCGGACTATGAGCCGTTCAACTTCTATCCATATCTACAAATAGAAGAGAAATTCAAACTACCATTTTTCTAACCGTTCAATCATATTTGCAAATAAAACAAAATTGAAATTACACATGCCTCAAAGCCATAATATATTTATTTCTCCATTCCCTAATTACTCAAGTATTGCCTTTCATATTTTGAAAGTCATTGTTGGAAATTCAATTCAAATCCAACAAAAGTCTTATTTTTGGAGGATCCATTTTTTCCTATTGTTTATTTTGCAACTCATATGTTTGCATGCAATTTGTTAGACTATTCAAAGCTAAAACTATGTATCTAACTAGATAGATATTATAAATTAATCTACCTATTTTAATGTTGAATACAAAAAAAAATGAGATTTGTAGGGTTAGATTCACTACAAGGAGAACACCTTCTTGTGGAGATTTTTATAGAACCTCCCCGAAAAATTCTTCCATTAGTTGTTTATAGCAGAGATTGTTAGCGGAGGCAGGAGGTCGAAGGTTTTTGTGGAGGTTTTTTTTAGGTGCACCTTTATGGCACATATACACCGGTGTGCATCTAAACACTACCGCACCAGTGCTTAAATGCTCAAACTCCCCATCACTGTTCATAGTGGAGGTGGGTCATCGAAGGTTTTTACGAAGGATTTTTTATCGGTGCACCTTTAAGGAATATACACACTAACGCGTTAATGAAAAATAATGCCTTGGTGCATCCATGTTCCAATAGCACCACCATAATTTATAATAAAATTACATGCACCTAATAAATCACATTGGTGTCGTTGAATAGCACACACCGGTGCGCCTAAATTTCTAACAACGCACCGCGGTAGGGTAAATAAAAAAAATCGCCAAATCAATTTTTATTGTTACAATGCATCTTGTGCTTTCAAACTCTCAAGCAAGAACCGATGCTCGCCTTTTTTCCTAAGATGCCCCATTTATGGTGTTCTACACCGACTTGGATAGCTCCATTATTGGATTCCACACATTTCCAAATTTTGGAAATTACCACAAATTTTCATTTCCTCTCAGTGATGCAATCATGACTCCTCGGGAAAAAACAAAGCAGGTAAATTATTTATTACCTTCCTATTTGCATTTTCATCCAATTAAAATTACAATTTAGCTTGAAATTTGGCATTTTTTTCAATTTCATGCGATGCACCTGATCGGTTCGTATCGCTCCAAAGCAATGTGTACTATGCTAAACACACAGTGAACATTGCCACCAGTGCGTCCATATGTGTCCACACCAGTGTCGTTTAAGCTAGTGCAACATGATAAATTACCAAAAAACAAAGCGATGCATCCTTCAGAACACCTCAACACCGACACAAAATGGGCTTATACCCGCACCAACACATTACACTTCATTAACTGCACCTCTAGCTCAACGATATATATAATTTAACCTAGCGGTGCACCAAATTTAATCAATCGTACCAAGGCATACTTGAAACATAATGCCCCTGAGAGTGAATGTTTAACCGCACCACCATACTTTATAATAAAATTATATCAACCAAATAAATCACACCGGTATGGTTGAATATTATGCACCGGTGTGCCTAAATGTCCAAAAGTGCACCAACATAGGGTAAATTAAAAAAAATTACCAAACCGATTTTTGTTGTTATAGTGCATCTTGTGCTTCTAAACTCTCAATCAAGCATCGGTGCTCACATTTCTTCCTAAGACACCCTGTTTCTGATGTTCTACACTGACTTGATTAGCTCCATTTTTGGATTCCACACATTTCCAAATTTAGGAAATTACTGCAAATTTTCATTTCATCTCAACGATGCAACCATGCCTCCTCATGACATTAGAGACCACGTAAATTATTTATTACCTTCCTATTTTCATTTTCATCCATTTGAAATTACAATTTAGTTTGAAATTTGTGATTTTTTTCAATTTCGTGCAATGCGCCTGAACGGTTTGGCTCACCCTAAAGTGGTGCATATTGTAATAAACACGTAGTGAGCACCACCTATGATGCACTGAATAAATGTATGCACTGACATTGTTCATTCAAGCACACCAGGATGAATTATTAGAAACAAATTGGTGCATCTTTTAGAACGCCCCAAAATCAGGGCACAATGGGCTTCTTCCCGCAATGGCACATTTCACTTCATTAACCGCACCACTAGGTCGATGATATATAAAATTTAACCTAGCGTTGCACCAATTCTAACCAATATCACCGGGGTGTACCTGCCAAAAAACGCCCCGATGCATCAATGTTCAAACGCACTGCCATACTTTATAAAAAACACAGACACACATAGTAAATCTCTTCAGCGTTGTTTAACATTATGCACCACTATACTTCACTCAAATAATGACACCGCTAACACAATGATTTATAAAATTTAATGTAGTGGTGCAACCATTGTAATCCAATGCACTGGTATTGTATACAAAAACACACCAGGACATATATTGCCCGATTTTTCATAGCAAGGCGTCTCATTGGATGCTCGTTCCCGATGCTCTATCCTTTACAATGCAGTGCATCCTTTGGAAATCCCTGAAATCGTCACATAATGGGCTTCTACCCGCATTGACACATTTCACTTCATTAACCACACCACTAACTCAATGTTATATGAAAAATTAACGTAGTAGTGCACCAATTTTAACCAACCGCCCCAGTGCGTACCCGAAACATAACGCCCCAGTACGTCAATGTTCAAATGCACCATCATACTTTATAAAAAAAATACACGCATTGAATAAATTGCACCGGTTTCGTTTAACATTACCCACCGATAGACTTCACTTCACTAATGACACCGTTAACATAACAATTTATAAAATTCAACGTCGCGGTGCAATCATTGTAATACAATGCACCAGAAATGTATACATAAACACATTAGGACATATATTTTCCAAATTTTCATAGTGAGGCATCTCATTGGAAGCCTCGTTCTCAGTGCTCTATCCTTTACAATGCACCAAGGTACAAAACGTCGGTGCTCCACTATCACGGTCTTGCCGATGCGTTAATAGTAACCCGTCACACCGCTTTAGCTGTGATAATGAAGTTTAGCTTATCGATGCCCATCAATCCACCAAACACGTTGGTGTCATAAATACAACATCACTGGTAGACAACATGCCAGTGCTCTGGTAGACATGGTGCACCGATGCTTTAGATTTAACAAAGAGCACTGTGGATTTGTGCGCTATAAATTTTAGCATTGTGGTGCATCTTTGTTAACAATATGAATCAGTGTTGTTAAAATCACTACATCGATGCAGATAGTCCTATGGGACACACCACTTAGCGGTGTTTTTATTTTGAGTTAGTGCATTGACATCGGGGCGTATGAACTGTTGGAGGCACACTGGTTGATTTTAAAAGAAAATTGCAAAAGCAATTTAATTTTGGATTTTTTTAAATACACGTCATTTATATATGTATTTGTTTTATAATTTCAATTTATTTTATCTTTATCTATGTGCCTAATAACATTTGTATGTGAATCAAAGATGACGATGAAAAGAGCATGAGGAGGCAGGGTAGCGATAGGTCGAGACATACACATTTGTGCATGAGTGGGAGGTTAGGGAGAGGGATAGGGAGGCTTAACTTTGCCCTATTTTACAACATAAATGTGACCTTTTTATGGATATTGGCTTCTTGAAGTTTTATCAGGAGGGAAGATCCCTTAGGGGGAATCTTCATTGCTACAACAGTTGATACATCGCTAGGATCATGCGAGACAAGGGTTCAGGGTTGGTCCCAATATGTGGTATCATCCCATTGAGGAGGATGTCTATTTCATCATTGGGTTGTCTAGGAGGGGGATGTATTTTCCTCATTTCCCTATGCTACCACCCAATGTTGTAGGAGAGACCCAACTTGCATATGTGCAGAGATATGTCAGTTCAGATATTGCTTTGACTTCAGAGTTCCAGGTTAAAGGTTGTCAACTGCGAATAGGTGCATTTGAGAGAGAGGAAATTAGGTGTATGTGTTATATGCTCTCGTCACTATAACAATATATCTTTGATGGGCAACACATTAGTTTCTCTATGTTGTATTATGTAGATAGTTTATTGTGGGACCCCCGATTGATTAGGTGGGAGGATTTTTTTTTGAGAGAGTTTTGTCATCCATTAGATCATTGTCTCTCTGTTTTGCCTGGGACAAGATTCTTCCCATTTGCGTCTGATTTGTATACACTATTTTTTGAGAGGGTTCATGCCACTCGCTTAGCGGTGCCCCACTTTCTTTCTAGACCTATGTTTAATGCATGCATGTGTATGTGGAGAAAATTGATGCCCAAGAGGGGCCAATTCGAGTATCTCGTTACTCTGATGGGAAGGGCAGTAATTGATTTATTGTCTTGCAAGGATGATAGTGTCCTCGATATTGTAGATTACCCATATGCGGGGATAGATTGGAAAGGATCTCCAAACATCTGATTTAAAGTAGAGGACCTAGCTGATGAGAGGTAATATTATCATTATGTTTTGATCACTCTATTTACATATTTTCATGTCTTATTTAATTCCTCCACTTGTGTCACCATCCATCGATCATTGTATTTCTCCTAGTCCACATGTCTCATCATCCACTGATCTCGCTCTTCCTCCTCTTCCTCCACATGTGCCATAATATTTTGATGCTTTTCACACTATGTTCAGATCGGGTATTGTTGATGCACATCTTCATGATATTGATATAGAGACACTTGACAGTGCACTTATCCTGACATTTGTTTATGAGATAGTTGTTCTTGATAGAGGCTCTACCTATGGTAGCAGAGACATTGATGCACTTTTCTCTGGTGGTAGACCTAGCTAGTAGTGGTATTGATTGACATTTATACTGATTGTTTTATATTTGACTAGAGAGCTATATATGACATGTTTATTGCAGATTTTGTTGAGATGTATGTTTGACATGTATATTCATATGTATATCACTCATGTATATTATGTTTTTCATATAATGTTGTGGTTGTTGTTGTTTGATTTATAAAATGTAATATGAGTACACTTAACAATTTCTTTGTTTTTAACTGAAATTCGATATGTATCACTCATTTAAATTTATAGTTGCCATATAATGTTTAACTTTACTTTTATGAAAGTGTTTAATTTGGATTGTGATTGCAAAAAGTTATAACCATTAAAACCATATAATGTTTAACTGTTATTCAAGGTGAATTGTTTGTTGTCCAACAAGATACAATATGTTGATTAAACATGTTTAGAAACAAAAATACTTAGATATGATGAGTGAAATGATTGTGATTTGAATATTTTTGTCTTTTTCATATATTATAATAATAACATTATAACATAATTATTTATTAATAATAATGTTGATGATGTAATAACAATGTTATTTGTTTAGTATTTATTATTCAAAGATTACAAGACAAAGTTATAATATAATTGTTTTCTAAAATAACAATGATTATATTTTATTAATATTTAATTTTTCCAAAGTTTTTATTAATTTATATTATCCAACTATTATGATATATGAAATTTATTCAATTAAACATAAAATAATAAATATAGAGAATAATAATATATTTTGATCTACACTTTCGATGAAATGGTTTACAATGGTTTACTCTAATACAAAATTTATGAATCTTTTATTAAAAAATAATATCACCCAACATTTTATAATTAGTATTTTAAAAATTAGTAAAATTGACAAAGAATTTTATACTTTTAGATAAGTATGGATCATCAAAATTTTCCTTAATTCTGACTAGGCTCTATAAAAAGACTCTTTTAGAATTTCCATGTCCCTCCTATATTGGCACTTATTTCAAGGAGAATGTGAAAATAATTGTTAATATAAGTTTATATGATTATAAAACTAAAGGATGGAGTGGAATGGGTGAAGGCCATGATAGTTGCACTAGTTAAGGTGGGGAATGCCATCAAAGTTAGTAATGCCAAGTACACCACAAATACTGTAGATGTTGCACGAAGTTATTTTGTCGGAATTGTCCTTAGAAGTTCCATCAAAGTAAGTATATTTTTATTTGAATTTTGATTTTCTCAAATAATAATTTTTTTTACGTTTGAATATTTTTTAATATATTCATTTTTCGTTAAATAAAATATAATTTAAAATAAATCTTTACTATTGTATGCCACCAACTTTGTGATATCTCAATTAATACTTAGTAATTCAAAGGTTAACATAAACATATTTCAATACAATACAACATAAATTTGCTATAATAAACAATAAGTATGACAATGAAAATATATCAAAACCAAATCTTATGCTTGTACGTCTATTTATTGTACTTTCAATATGGTGGTTGTATATGGTTGTTAACTTTTCATATCCAACATAATTATAGAATGAAGGGAAAAAATGACACATCCACAATATAAATGTCCAAATAAATCATTTACATGAAATCAATCTTCATTGCCATCACCCTGATTATGTTCCTTGCTTGGCATTGTAACATTGTTGTTCTCAAAAATATGTTTAAATCTCGGATCATGTCTCAGTACGAACCATAAATCTCCATCCAACACATTTGGGTAAAAAAACATGTGGTTACAATGTTTTGGGAAAACATAAGGCTCCTTACTTTCAACCCACATTTTTTTTAGAGTTAATACATATTAACCCACTATCATGATCTTCCTTTACATTTCTCCAGTCGAAGGTATCCCACTACTTGCAACAAAAAATAACACATTGAAACAATGAGAAGTCAACTTGTATGATCTCTTATATCTTTCCAATGTAACCTAACTTCCCCTATATCAGGTTTTCATCACGGTGGCTAGCACGACTAGATTGATCGAACTCGACCTCCACTCCACAATCTTGTGATGTGACCTTCATTAATATACTCAGTGTGAAAATGATGTCCATATGCCCACATAGATGAGAATAAATGCACCTGTAAAAATGTGAACAAAGGTTGGTGTCATTTGTCTAATAATCGAAGCATTAATAAAAACATAATACATGTTACAATTCAAATGTGCAATATTGTAAATAGAATGTGGTACTCAGAGAGGTTATTATAGAGTTGTTGCACCCGATCCCTATGTTTAGTGCATCCAAATCTTCTCCACATGGGTTACGACCATACATTGCATATTTCTCTTGTATCTGGTCAGTCGCCCAATTGTTGGGACATATTTTTGGCATATTTTCTTTTAAATGATCAGGATAAGACATGCTTCTACCATTCAACTGTCTAAATGATTTCGTGTCACTGTTCCATTTCCTTTTTTTTCTCTTCATACAATGTGACCCATGGTCGTGTTTCCTCTATGTTGTAAAGAATGAATTTATTGATGGAATCCATTTCAAAATTCGTTGATGTATACAAAAATTCAAAACGAATAGCATGAGATAAAATATATTTTATCAACTTAAAGAATGAATTTATTGATGGCATCAAATTTTCTAAATTCGATGATGTATAAAATAATTAAAGACAAATAGCATGGGATGAAATATATATTATCAACTTCATTGTAAACAATTTCTCTATACTAAATTGACAAAATACAACCGACTTACTCTTTATCAAGTGCCTTTTTCCTTTCGTTTGGAGTAGCTCCCCTTCCCTTTTTTCCTCATCTTGATGGTCATCCCAAATGACTTCCCCTTATCTGTCGTTAATTTTCTTGATGTACTCGCTGGCATAATAGAATGACTCGTATATTATGTACTCCTCTGCCATAGAGTCCTTCAATTTTTCCCTTTGTCGAACAAACCCCTTCAATTTTTTCATGTACCTCTCTAAGAAGAAATGCAATGACATGAGAGTACCCTAGCTAATTCAACCTCATCAGGTAGGTGAATTAGAAGATGGAATTGCAAGTCCATAAAAATCGTGACATACAAAAAATATTAGCTATCTCTCGGTGCCACCATGGAATGATAACTATATGAATCTCCCTTGATGTGATCCAATGTACAAATGTAGATAATTTCAATATGGCATGTCGCAAGTCCTGGGGGAAGTCATGGTTCAAAAAACCACACACGACCAAAGGATAATGACACTATATAGACACACAAATCATTAATTTCCATAAACTGTGAGTGCATAGCATATTTTTACCAACATCAGTATAGAACTAGAAAAATCATGTATTCAACATACATACCCTTAGAAGGTTAATATGGTCATGTGATTTCAACCGACAAATTCCCATCTACAATGAAGAAATGTTGTAGAGTCGACCCATATAAAGAAGGTGCCTTCACACCCAATATAACATCATTTTCCATAGAAAGATCATCTTTCTTCAAAATCCATGGGACATCACCTTCTTTAAAATACGAAGAGGGACCAACCTCTCCTCTAGTTTTGTTTCTTGGCCAATGTCTCTTTTTAGTATTCGAAGCAATACGATCTCTCCTGAAAGCCATTGTGTCTTTTTTATTCCACGATATGTGCCTCCATAAAGAATATGAAACATTTTTGAATATATGCATGTGATATAGTAAGTGGTCAATCTTAAGATGCTATCGATATGGAATCTCATAAAATACAGATTTCCTTTTCATCCCAATGGGAATTTTCTCAACATAGGTGTCAAAAAATTCAAGATCATCAAACAAAGGTTCCCCATTTGAATCAAAGTATTATTCCATTTCCTTCTCCTTCTATGTGTCATATTCCCTATTCCAATATGTCGGTGTCATTATTTTAGGTCTCTAGGTTCTCTCTGGTTTTCCATTGAAAGTAGATGCAACTCTTCTATAAGGGTGGTCTTCTGGGAGGAATACCCTCGAACAATCATACACATGATTTCATAGGTCATTGGACCACCCAACCTTTATAGAAGGTCCAAAACATTTACATCCATGATACCCTTTTGTTACAAGACTTGCGATGTTAATGTATACATAGCATGTTAGTGTCAAACATATAGTTTCACTAAATGAAGTATGACAGATAAAATTATAGATATAAACAAATCGATGAACATGCTTATCGGAGAAAACTCCTAGTCCTGGATAATCGTGCGTGGTGTATGCACATATTCCATACAACATAAAAGACCTCTCCATTGGGATGGGTCTTGATACATCATATACATGTATCCCTTCCCATAATTGCTTAAATTCATTGATCAATGATTGGAGGTACACATTCATTCTCTTCAATTGTCTTCTACCCAGGACTATAAGAGCCAACATAAGATGTTCATTCTTCACGAACAACCATGGGGGGATATTGTTATTGATTACTACCACTGGTCAAACAGAATAGTTGGTGTTTTGGAGGGAATATGGGTTAAATCCATCCATAACTATGCTCAATCGGAGGCTTTGTACTTCATCCTTGAATTCATCAGGCCATGTATCCTCTATATGCTTCATGGCTATTGAATATGTTGGGTTTATCATAACTCCTAGTTTACTTCTACGTGAGGCATGCCACCCCTGCAACATGTCTAATTGTTTGCAATGAAAGAACCTTTGAATCCTTGGAATTATAGGCATGTGCCTCAATATATTATGAGGAGGACCATGTGCCTTACCCTTATTTTTTGATTTACGATACCTATCATGCCCACATTTTGGACATATGTCTTTATCCGCATATTAGTTTTTGTATAGAATACAATCATTCGAACATGCATGGTATGATATGTACTCAACACCCAACATTTTCAGCATTTTCTTTTCCTTTGCGCAACTAACAGTCAAACGATTATCTCTTGGATGTACCTTATATTTGAATAACCTGCAATTAGTGGGCAATAGAAATTTACACTATCAGTAAGCATGAATACAAGAAACCCTTTTCTTCCTTCATTGTGTGACAATATTCCTTAAAACTTTAGGGTACTTAATGGTTAGTTACCCGAAAAGTGTCGTGAAACACACGTCTGGCATACCATACATTTCTTTCAAGTTGTACAATAACATTATTGTCTCTAGCTGGGTAGACCTTGCAGACTCATGTACTAGACCAAACAGATGGGTGGTGGAAGCATATTTCAGGTTTTCATAGAAGGTACCTACGACATCAATGTCATCCCC
>JZKD02S1968667.1:491111-508596 GCA_000966675.3 Picea glauca | reverse complement strand
ATTGACAGAGTTACTCACCCTGCTTTGTTGATATCGGTGTAGAGATTGCACATATTACGGGGGTCACTTGAAGGTATACCCACAATGATGAGTGGAAGCCTCTCAAGCTGATTTCGGGCTAGATACCGTGCCCTTGCGTGTGGATCGGACTGTCGACTGTCCCCCCAGGATTTATTGTTATTGGTGGTAACCTTAGTGGCCTATCTTCTAAGGGTCTCACACAAGGTGATAGTGCAGGGGCAAGTCTTCACAGTACCTGGAATCAACGTTGGCCAAACTCACTCGGGATCCTTGGAGGATATACCCATGATTATGTGTGGGAGCTTGCACCAGGGTGTAAGTCCGTTAAGTAGGTCGTTAACATAACTTTTCTACCCTAGCCCAGCCCCTTCTCGTCTCGTTGTTGCGACGTTGGATTTCATCACCAACTAGTGACTTCAGGATTAGAAGTTCTTGTTTGCTTGGTTTTGCATCCTAGATTTTTACTAGCGCATGTTGTTTGTTTACTCAAGTTGACCATAGAATTTTCTTTGTAAGTTTTTAACTCGTTCACAATTGACCCTTCACGTCGTTCACGTAGAATGCAAGGCTTACCACTAAAAAATATGGAAGGTTCTCAACCCTTGCCTACCAACTCACCGGAGGGCTCTCCTCAACAGAGTGAAGTCCAAGATGTCACCACTCCACAAGTGGAAAGAACTGACTCTCTAGAACGATTCCAAATTTCTATTTCTCGAGAGGACTTTCGACTTCACTTAGACTCCGAGAGACATATTATGCAACTGAATGCTTCCGGAGAACTAGTTGTTCAGTATTTTGGATCACCAACTGGGCCTTTCCTAGGACCTAAGGGTCAAGATCCTTTTTGGGCTACCGACATTTTTAGACGTGACCTCTTTGGCTCAGAAGCAGGCCTTGATATCACTGTCTCACCTGAGCTACCTGAAACATCTGATCCAAACATAGTACCATTTACTACTGCTTATTATTTTCCTGTTACAAAAGCCCTGCGAGCCGACCACATCATGAATCTCCCTTTACAAATGTTCCATTACACAGATACTACGAGTCTTCACACCGAGATTACTGCGGCTAGCCAAGCCCCCATTGGTACACCGCTTTCACCCAGAGTCACCCCGACACTTCCACCTAGATACCATGCATTGAATGCCTTTATCCCCGCTCCTACGCAAATCACATTCGAAACTCCTGGTGGTCCCACTCCTTCTGGGAACTCTCCTCCTGATTTCATTCTGACACTTCCTCCACCCCCTTTCAGAGGACCTTTTCCATCCTTTATCGAAGGCATTGATCCTAGTGGCACCACTCCGTCATTCACACCAAATTACCAGATTCCTGTTGGTGGAAAATTTCACCAAGGAGGCCCAACTCAATCCCCCCTTACAGGGAAAATCCCAATTGGAACACAACCCCCGATTGGAGGTCAACCCCCACCGACCCCACCCTATGGACAAAACATACCTCCATCCTTGGCCCAGTATTGGAACCATATGATCTAACACAATCCTCAATCGACTGGGGGGCAACAACCTCAAGCTACCTCCGTCATACCCCCTAGTATAGGCCAACCATATCCAAGTACGTCGAATCCTATTTGGGGCTTGAATGCTCAACCCCACGCCCCTGTTCAAGGGTACAACTCCATGAGTTATTTGCCTCCACAACAACCACCGAATCTACCTAGATGCTCACACTATATGTAGACTGCTTATGGTCCCACTGGTTTGCCGATGAGACTCCCTCCCCAAAGTCACTAGTACCCGCATGTGAACAGACAGTTACCTCTCTTAGCCACCCTGGACCTCCTGGATCTGTTGAGGATTTTAAATGATCCAATCCGTTACTCTCCCCAATGGCCCACCATACCAGCCAAACTACCATCTGACATCCCTAAATTCGATGGCAAAGTGAGAGAGGACCCGAACAATCACGTAATGAATTTTCACCTTTGGTGTTCATCCAACTCCTTGATGGATGACTCTATTCGTTTACACCTTTTTCAATGCACTCTCACGGGTTCTGTCGTGAAGTGGTATATAGAATTACCACAAGGTTCCTTCGCCAACTTCAACACCCTCGCTATGGATTTCCTCACCCACTACCAGTTACCGATATGCTATGAAATAGGGACCGAGATTTTGAGTTCTTTTAAACAAACCAAAGCCACTCATATCTCTGATCACATTCATGAATGGCGACAGAGATGACATCTCATCAAACTCGAACTTCCCGATCAGTTGCTGGCAGAGTGGTTCACGAAATCATTTGTGAATGACATAGGTCATGACATCACTATGGGTGGAGTTGTCACGGAAGAACAAGCCATTAGTCGTACTCAATACCTTGACCTAGTTTACTCACAAATGGTTACTCTTTACAACTTACTCCCAGATGCACCTTGTCCTTCTACTTTTGCCACTTCAACTACTCCCGCTTCTTCTCATGCGGCTGATGGTGTGATTGGAACTTTCCATGCTCAACTGCATTCCGTCCAAACCTCTAGCAACAACCCCAAACCCATTTGTTCTAATGTTCAAAATTCTCCGTCTCCTACCCCTCCCATTGGCAAGACTTCTGAGGTAAATGTCGTTCAATCTACCCCCACCGGTAAAAACAAATGAAGAAAGGGAAAGGGTAAGAAAAAGGAGGAAAAAAATAATTCGCAAGAAAAGAGAACCAAAACAACACCTGTTGACGATAGGGATAAGCGCAAACCCCGATACCCTTGTCTTATCTGTGGTGATGATCACTACACTAAGGATTGTCCATGATGAGTTGAGGTTACTAAGTTCCTTCAAGGGACCATGAAACCGCCCACTCCGACTGTATTTTCACAACCCTTCCCTTCTCAACAACAGACCCAATTGGTCATTCATGACCAACCAACCCCCTCCAATACATCCTATGTCTTAATTTGTACAGGTGATTCAAAGGAAAACGACATCACACTTACCACTCGAGCCAAAGATTATTCCTCCTCTAAAGAGAAGGTTGATGCTATACCTCCTTCATCGGTCCAACCATCTCCCACGACTCCACCTACCAACGATCCTCTTCATCTCGAACGACCGAGCCTCGACACAGTTCTTCTCCCTCCTCCAAAGGGCGTCGTTCGAAAATCGACTTTCAATCCTCATGCTCGTGTTGCCTAGAACTACATTATTGTTGAAGATCTGACCCAAGCACCATCTGCGATGTCAGCCCTTGAAGTACTTCAAACTTGTCCTACACAACGGAAGGCACTGTTAAAAGCTATCGGTGGAATTGACCCTACGGATACGAATTTAATAATTTTCAATTTGGAAGATCACATTCCAAGTTTACCCCCTCAAATTGCATTCCAAATACAAGTTATTGTCTCCGACAAAAACATTTGTAGAACTGTTTTCAACGAGGGCGCCTCAACGTGTCTCATGTCTATTACCTGCTGGAAAGCCATATGCTCTCCTCCTTTGACTGAATCCCACAACACACTCAAAGCCTTTAATGGCTCCAGTTTTAAGCATTACGGTGTCCTCCCTTCGTTGCCAATTACGTTAGAAGGCAAAATGATCCAAGCTAAAGTGGAAGTCTTTGACGCTCCTCTCGATTACAACCTTCTACTTGGTCGTAGCTGGATTGATTCCATGCACGCAGTTGTGTCGACTCTTTTTCGTGTTGTACGTTTCCCACATCAAGGAAAGGTAATTACAGTCGACCAATTAGCCTTCTTTAACTCAGATGCGCGTACTGGCAACGTATCGTTCATCGCCAACCCCCCCCGAATACGAGAATGTCGGTGTGGGTCTTCTTAAATACTCCTCGTTAATGGGTACCTTCTCCATCCCACCACCCGATGTTTCACATCCTTTTGTCGCTTCTATCAACATGATCTCCACCTCCATTCACGGAACCCCTGCGTCTCACGACCCATGGATGGTACCCAACCCCGACGATCATCTTCGTTACGACGATGAAATGCCTTTGAGCCCAGTCGAAATTCGCCTATCAGGCCATTCAATCAACAACTCCTTCTACCCACTCTCTTGGTGATTCATCTCCAGATCCTTTCCACGTCATTTTTCCCATGGACAAGATGATTATGTCTGTTATGGAAGACACCCCCTGGGACGATGGACATCATCATTCCATCCTCTTCCTGGAACAACACACCATCGAGAGCTACCAACGGATCTCAACCTTGTCAACCATTGTCATCATTTCCATCGTTCCCGAGTCCACATACGATGTGTTTTCCGAAGGGAACTTAAGAAATATCTCACCCACCATTCCCCTCGACATATCCATAAAACCTGGAATTGTCGAAAATGTGCATATCCGGGCTTCGTGTCCCCCTGACGAAATCGTCACTTACAAGTCACTTTTCAAAGAATTTCGTGACGTCTTCACTTGGAGCTATGAAGAAATGCTAGGTATTGACCCCGACATTGTGATACATGAGATCAAGACATACCCAGACGCTAAACTCGTCCAACAATGCCTTCGTCTGGTCCACCCACGTAAAGCGGCCGCTATCAAGCTTGAAGTCGAGAAACTTCTCAAAGCCGGCTTTATTTACCCGATGGCTCTCACTGAATGGGTTTCCAATCTTGTCCCAATCGACAAGAAACAAGGCACAATCCGCGTGTGCATTGATTATAGGGATATTAACAAAGCATGTCCTAAAGACAACTTTCCTACCTTCTTTGTTGACCAGATTATCGACGATTGTGCTGTAAGTGAAATTTTCTCTCTAATGGATGGTTTCTCCGGATATAATCAAATCAATATTGTTCCCGAGGACCAACACAAAACCGCTTTCATTTGTCCTTGGGGCACTTTTGCATATCGGAAACTTCCTTTCAGTCAAAAAAACGCTGGCGCAACTTTCTAGCACGCTTATTCTTATGCTTTCCATGATATCAAGCACATCGTGCATCCCTATCTCGATGACTTACCCACTCATTCCATGCACCATGTCGATCATCCAATATACCTTTGAGCCATTTTCCTCTGATGTCGGTTTTACCATATACGCTTGAATCCTCACAAATGTGTTTTCTGCATAGAATCCGACCGACTTCTAGGCTTTACTATTTCACGTCAAGGGATCTGGGTAGATCCTTTGAAGGTCGAGGCGATTCTCAATCTCCCTCCTCCTTCTTCGCTTCGCCAGTTACAAAGTTTGCAAGGGAAAGCAAACTTTCTTCGTCATTTCATCTCGAACTATGCCAAGCTAACTCTTGGATTTACACGACTACTCAAAAAGGGGTCTGAGTTCGTATGGGATACAATCACCAACAAAGCTTTTGAAGCTTTGAAACTGTCCCTGACATGTACTCCGCTTCTCTTCCCATCGGATTACAGCCGTGATTATTTCCTCTACCTCGCAGCCTCAGATTACACCATCGCTATGGTTCTCGTCCAGGAGGATGATTCTCATGAAGAACATGTCATCTATTATTTGAGCCGAAGTCTAACGCCTACCGAAACCAAGTATTTACATGTCTAAAAATTGGTCTTATTAGCTGTCCAAGCAGTTCAACATTTCCGACACTATATCCTCTCTCACAAGACTACGGTAATTTCTAACTGCAACCCTATGCAACACATTCTCACACGTCAACTGCTAGGGGGAAAATAATCCAAATGGATCGTGATACTCCATGAGTTTGAATTAGAATTCAAACGTGCTAAGTCCAAGTAATCCTCAGTGTTTGCCAAGTTGATATGCGACTTTCCCTACTCTGAGACAGAAAATGTAGCAGCCGATTCATTACCCGATGAATCCATTTTCCTGATTAGTTTCGATGATCTTTGGTATGGATATATCATCATCTATCTCCAAACCCAGACTTTCCATCCCAATCTGTCTAGTACTGAACATCGTCGAATATGCTACCAAGCCCGTCAGTATATTATCCTCGGTGATACTCGTGGGATTGACTCAGTTTTTCATCGCTGCCTCACATTTGACGAAGCTGAGAAAGCCCTAAATGACTGCCATTCTGGAGCCTGTGGTGGTCATATGTTTGGGTATGCTACTACCCAGAAGATCTTGTGAGCTGGGTAGTTTTGTCCTTCTTTATTTAACGATTGTATAATTGTCGTCCAAAAATGCCACGCTTTCCAGACCTACAACCATACAATATGATTACATCTCGCTCCTCTTCACCCTATGGTATCCGTCAGTCCTTTTGCGAAATGGGGTATCGATTTCATGATATGTCACCCTCACTCGACTGGGGGGCATGGATACATTATTGTAGCCATAGACTATTTTATGAAATGGGCTGAGACGATGCCGACATTTGACAACACTGGAAAGACCACAACATTATTCATATTCAATCACATCATAGCTCGTTTTGGTGTTCCTCAGACTATCGTTACCGATCACGGTAGCCACTTTAGAAACTTCATGATATCTGAACTCACTGAAAAGTTGGGTCTTCGCCATGAAAACTGAACACCCTATTACCCACAAGCCAACGGCCAAGTCGAAGCAATTAACGAAGTCCTCATTACCATGCTTTGATGAATGATAGGGATTCACAAAACGAGTTGGCACACAATGTTGTTTTCAACATTGTGGGCTTACTGGACATCCGTTAAGTCTGCTATCGGGTTTACACCATTCTGGTTAGTCTATGGTCTAGAAGCCATCCTGCCGATTGAATGTGAGATACCCTCCCTAAAACTAGCCGTCAAACTTCTACCAAACACTTCTGCTGAAGAAGAATGTCTGTTGTATCTCATGCGATTAGATGAAACTCGTCGCGACGCCACCCTAGTCATAGAAGCCCAAAAGAAATGTGTCAAAGCTCAATACAACAAACATGTCAAGCCTTGCATTTTCTCTGAAGGTGATCTGGTTCTCCTTTACAAACAAGATCGGGATATGCTAGGAGCTGGAAAATTTGAAGCTATGTGGCGAGGTCCTTACATCGTTAGACGAGTCCTAGAGAAAGGAGCTTATGAGGTAGTAGATTACGACGGTATCCATTTGAGTGAACCTAGAAATGGGTTGTACTTAAATAATTACTATGCCTAAGATCACCTGTGCATGAGTACTTGTATTTTATTATATCATACTTCTTGTGTGTTACTGTAGTATGTTTTTTTGTTATTTGGTCTCTGCCCTTATGTTACGTTGTGTTTGGTTTCCAGATGTCAGAGTCTTCGCTACCCCATATTGGCTTCGCTGATGGCGCTAGCCGTAGTATTGGCTTCACTGATGGCGCTAGCCATAGTACTCATAACCTTGCTTCTGCTACTTGGGCGATTTACGCCCCTACAAACGAACTTATCACTCTACGAGGTGTGTGTCTCGACCTTGAGACCAACAATATTGCAGAGTATAGCACCGCTATCAAATTTTTGATTGATGCTATTTCGCTTGGTATCCGTCACTTGGTTGTATGACTCGATTCACAGCTAGTAGTACTACAGTTAAGTAATGTCTATGTTATTCGAAGTCCTACTTTATTATGGGTATATTTACAAATTCACCTCTTGGAACGTTATTTTGATTATATTGAGTATCAACATATTCCTAGATGTCTAAATACATTAACTGATGCATTAACTAACTATGTATTAGACAAACATTTGGGCCATTTATAAACCAATCACATCACACAACACAAGATAAGCTGGTAGAAGCTGCATATATGTATATAACGATCAAAAATTTTTACAAAAATTTTTTGTCCAAGGACCAAAATTTCAAAATATGAAGCTCATAGCTTCTACAAAGTAGTGTCATGGGTGACACTTGTGATAACACACGACTGCCTGGGCAACCCTACGAATTAGTCGGGAAATAGACTTTGACATGCCCACAGTATGGCGTTGAGAACGCCGAGGGATCTCCCTGAGAGTCATGTCTTGAATGTTAGCAGTCAACCCCTCTAAGTTTTTCTCCACTGCCTCATGGTCTTCAACATCCCATCATGCCACTGGAGCTGCCTCTCCTCATCGTTAAATAGGATCCGTGCCTAGAGGTCGATATGGCCCCACATCTGTGTCGTCAAAAAGAGATTTTTGATCAGTTCTTGGACAAACATAAAAATATTTTATATGATAAAAATCAAAAAAAATTTTAAAAGAACAAAATGTGTACTTCTTACCTAGGTCAGTCCATTGGGCATCCTCAAGTAGGGATAAATACGAAACCCCTCAGAAGTCCAATTTGGCGTAGGCGTAGTCATCAACCATCAACATCTGTGGCCGCAAATAGTCAAAGAAGAAATCATTGTATTTGATGATAGGCCCAGCTACGTGTTGGGCCATGAGGTTGCACCACCTCAGCATCCTCGGATCCTGTGGGGCCGGTAAACCCCACTTAACCTGTAATCTCAGTAATGGAACCCTCTCAAGAAATAAGGATACCAAAAGTGATCCATACCCAAACTGTTTCAGGTCACCCTTCCTGCATTTTGTCAACTGCCTCTTCATACTGCAGAGAACTGCATCTGACCAGTTTAAGACTAGTGGCTCTGTGCACTCTATGGAATATTGGAAGTAGCTCTGGAGAGCCATGTGTGGAGCTGCGCTCCCAACCGTGCGTGCTATGGTGAACAAGATGGTTCGCAGGGTCAAATCTTGGACCCCCCAAATGGCCATGTTGCCTTTGCTTCTTTCTGCCTTTGGAACACAATACTAGCGACAATACTCACTCATAGGGAGTCTGCCACCTCGGCTATCAATCAAGCTAGCATGGTACCCATGCCATGATAACCCTGTCAGAAAGTAGATATCATCGATATCTAGGGTTAAGGTGTGGACTCCCACGTGAAACAACTACTGGTCCACGTCCCACATATGAATTGGGCTCTCATGCCCAGAATCCAGAAGAATTTCAAGAGCCCACAGTCTCGGAGGGCGGCAATGGTACCCGGGTCATTCCCGACAATAGAATCATCTTCCTCATGCTCTCTTTCTCGCCACTGCAACATCGTGATGGTCAAATGCCTGCACAAGAACTATAAGAAGAGAGTCAACAACTCATTTCAAACCTTGGCATATTTTTTGTTGAGCAAAGATCAAAGTGAAATGTCTTTTTTCGGCTCTCACAGGTGCCCCTTGAGAACAGTGCGAGATTCTCACAGGTGCCTTTGAGGCCGCCTGCGAGAACCATGCATTCTCGCAGGTCCCGTATGACTAGCCTGTGAGAATGCTCGGGCACAAGTTTTGGCCCTAAAACAAATCCAAAACCCTAAAATTTTCCAATGAAAATAAAAACTAAGCCATGGAAAAGATAGGAGATCAAGAGCCTACCTCGTTGACGGAGACGGTTCGCTAAATGGTCGCCTGGGCCTCCCGCGATCGAGCAATGAAATTTGAGGTAAAAAGAGTTGTTTTGGTCCTACCATTTTTGTTGATTTCTATATTGTTTTATTCATCAAACCTAATGCCTAATAACCCTATGAGTGTGACTTTTTGTAGCTATAATGACTTTGAAGTCCACACGAAGGAGTACAAATGTTTTCTCTTTTTCATCGCATGCATAACTATTTTTCATGGTTTTTAGACAAAACCTCGAGCTTAGTCTTTGTTTGTTCTCGCGCTTGAAAATACATGAGAACATAATCGAGCACACTTTTATCACTTTTTCGGGTTCATAGAGGTTATATGAAAAATAAACCCCTTGGAGTTCTCTTTAAGCTCTTTTCAGACTCTCTAAACATGAAAAGATTGTCGAGCGATCTTGTTCTTTTCATGCTCGTTAAAGTGTTTGAAGGAAGCGTCTATTGGGAGATAATTTATCTCTTTTTTGGTCTCATCAGACTACTTTACGAAAAATGAACTGAGAGAGTTCTTGTTTAAGTGTTTTTCCAAACTCTATAATCATGAAAAACTTTCAAGTTTTCTATCTTTGGACTCGTTAAACAAACATTGAAAGACCTGTAATGGGACCGAGCCACTCCTTCCTAGGGTTTGTTAAACATACTCCGAGGGACTCGTCCGAAGGATGAGCTTACATCAACAAGCATATGTTATCCTCCTCAAGCTTGCGTAAAAATAAAGAGGTACTCGCCATAAATGGTGGGGAAAATTTGGGAAAGGGATGTGTTTTCGTATTCATATTTTTTGGTAGTAAGTGTCACTCTTGAACATGACACCCCCTATTCATTATTTGAAGTCGGTTTGGGAAATCCATTTGTCTCTCATTTGACTTGCTACAAGGTCATATACCGAATCGTCTCCGAGTCAGTGATGCCAAATCCCTGGTCGTGTCATTCATATGTTCATGAGAAGTTCATCCAAAACCTCTATTGAGTTGGCCATCTGCAGTTGTCCATTCTTACCAAGTCGGCCTTCCCTATGTCCATTTTCATCTATATTCATACTCTGTTTCACCTTCAAAATCTGTTACTTATTTCGTGTCATTGATGGGGGATACATCAAGGCCCTCCTGTGACAAGTCTTGTTCCATCGACTCCAACTCATTATCCAGAAACAAGACTTAGAAATTATTTGGTACCTTAGAACTTGCATGCCTCAATGGCAGGTTCTCTCGCTTTCGATAGTGGGTTTTCATCATTGATCCATGATCGGGAGATCCCGTTGAATGTTCGACCTCATCTCATTTATTCACATTCATTGGATTGTACTAGTGTACCTTGGGAGTAATTGACATTAATGGTGATTTCCCTCACACTTGTTAACGGTTTCATCAATGATCGGTAATCAAGTGGTTTCTACCATGTTCGACTTCAACACATGTAATCACATGGCTAGATTCGTACTTTCAGGTGACGATATTGAAGACCCCGGGTCTCATTTTCTTGATCTGGGCTGTGATGGAATATGTATGATTTACTGACACATAGATCCACTTTGTATGTCATGTGGCTATGTCATCTTAATTTGAGTCTTCTCGCATAGATCCACAGTGTATTCCTGGTGGCTATGTAGTATATTTGAAGGCATGGATCCATGCTGTATGATTGGTGGACATGACCTACATTCATGATGTCATCCTTTGGTGATCTGAGTATGGGAATGCCTACCTCAGAACTGGTATTATATTATGTAGATGCTTGGTTGTTTGCGGGTTTCCGATTAGGTGCACTCTTGGTTTCTGACACACACACAGTTTACAAAGTATTTCGGTTGTCACAGATTCCGGCCTCATACTTTGGGGGGAATTCTATTACACATGATTTTGGTCACTTTGGTGATGTCTTAACAATGGTGTATTCAGGCTCTTAACAAAGACTTTTTGCCTGAGAAAAGTGGCTCTTGTCTCCTTCCAAAAACATATTTTTAAAGTGAGTTCGCAGGCTGCCTATGGCCTAGGGTGAAAGAATACCTCATTATTGCAGGCCACCTACACTTAGGGTGTGAACTTCTCACAGTTTGCTCCATACACAGGGTGCGAACCTGTTTTTAAGTTTGGAAAGGAGAAGGGGTCTCGAGGGTTCTAGAAGGGAATCTTCTAGAAAATGATTTGACATTCGTATGGTTGTCATTTTACTGACTTCTCAGATTTGATGGGATCATCCTCATCCATGTAACCATCTCCCCTTCTCCTATATATTGAAAGGTTTCTCATGGAAAAGGTTAAGCAAGATTGAATGAAGAATTGGTGAAAGAATTGTGTGAAGAACCTTGCTTGGACAGTGGCTTGAAGGCTCTAGTTGGTCTATCAAGAGGAATTGGATCTTCTTCATGCAAGTACAGAGCAAATGCGTGTGTTGGAACCAAGGGTCACTAAAAGGAAGCTTGTGACATCAAGGTTATCGGGTTGTATCTTCTACTTTCAATTAATATGATACAACGACATGTCCCTTTCCTATAAAGTCACTCTTACTTTATTGTGTAATTCCTTGATCATATGCATAAGTTGACGTTGAATACATTTTGTTATATTCACTTCGGTTGGTTTGTGTTGTCTTGGACTTGACCTCACAAGAGCACTGGAGTGAAGCAGGAGCAACAAAGACCTAAGGAAGCGATATAAAGGTATGTCACTTATTCCTCCCTATTAGCAAATTCAATGATTACAACTTAGGGAAAGAGTCATGTCCTGTCCTATTTTGTTCTAGATTCAAGTGGATCTAGGGAGATCTGTTAGTGTCCAAACCTACCGATTAGTCTGATAACACAATCACCTGCCCAACTATCGTTCTTATGCCATGTTTCCATCTCTCATTGGGCCATGTCACTGTACGGACTACCACATGTCATCCGTACAGTGACACATGTCAAATATGTATAGTGCCAACTCAACCTGAAAGTGATGAAACTGAGTGACACATATCACCTCCTGGTGACACCACGTCATCATGATGGCGTCATCTTGATGCATGCTGACGTCACATGTGGTACATGACGACGTCAACGTTGACTTTGACCTAGTTGATTTTTTGCATGTTTGGAAAAATGAATAGACCGTGATATCTGGAGCATATGATGTATGTTTGATCTTGTTCAAGTTTCGTTGGGTTTGTATGGACGATGAATACACACATGTCTGTTTTGAATCCATTATGAGAACTTTGATTTTTAGGCCTTTCTAAGCCCTATTTGGCTACTGTATCCAATTCTGGATCAATGAGTGTACTATAAGTCAAAGTGGATAAAAAAAGAAATTATTTAAATAATAAAGTTAATGGAGAAATTACTAAGTGGAAAAGTGGTTAGAAGTGGGTTTTCCCTAAAATAAGGAAAGTGGTTTAAGATGGTTAGAAGGTAACCCCTTGAGGAAGCTACATAAAAGTATAAATAAGAGGAAAGGGTCTCTCATTTTAATCACACTTGATCATATTGAATATCTACAAGTGACTAAAGTAACCAAAGGATATATAAGATGAATTTCATAGGGAAGGTGAAGTAACGAAGGCCGAAATTCAAGGGAGGATAAATTATTTTGATGATTCTTTCCAAGGTATGTTATTTACAGGTCATCTCACCATTTTTTCAATAAAAAATTTTCTAGAATGATTCAGACCATGAATTTGGGAGTCCGTTGAGGAAACATATCCAAGTAGCTTTCATAAAATTTTTAGCTTGTGGGTCGTTGTATTTTTGGAGTTACACTCCGTGGAAAATAGGGTTTATGGCTAGTCCTGAAACTAGTCTAAAACAGGTGTTTCGGGTAAAAACGTCATAACTTCTTCATAAAAGATCCAAATTCAGTAAGACCGAATGTATTGGTTAGAATAAATTTCTTATTATTTTTTGTACCATTTTCAGATCTATACAAAAAATATTCCATGCGAGGCATTCTCTGCAAGTTCAATCTCTAGAATAATTCAAAATTCAACAAGGTGTGCCCTTTTTGCTATAAGTCCTTTACTGAGAGGTTCCAAGTATTGAAATCTGGAGGAATTGCATAAAAAACATTGACGAACATTGTGTACAATTTTTAGATCTTTATTCATTACATGTACATAATTATGATTATTTAAAGTTAGGGTTGTTGACTAGTCCAAAATTAGTCATGTGAGACTAAAGTAAAGTTTGATAAAATGTTAGTCTCTTGTTGTTAAAGTTAAGGAAGGTTTGTAGGTATGATATCATATACACCATGTCTATTACAGAGTTACAAATCAGATTTGGATGATGAAATTGATGAGGGATTTTGGTTGAGGTTGAGGTACAGGTTGGTGCATGGTTGATGCACTTGTTTATGGTACAGGTTGATTACAGGTTGATGTACAGGTTGGTGCATGGTTGATGCATTTGTTTATGGTACAGGTTGATTACAGGTTGTTTGGTATAGGTTGGTGCATGGTTGATGCATGTTTTTATGGTACATGTTGATTGTAGGGTATAGTATAGGTTGGCTGCACGTCAGTGGTACAGGTTGACACAAATGTGCAGTGGTATATCTCATAGTGATAGTGTGACAATGATTCCATCATTCTACTTCTATGTTAGGGAGGTTGGACGGGGCAAGGATATGTGATTGTAGCCACCTTCCGGTTGTAGCCATAGAACATAGGGGGTTGTAGCCTTCTTCTGGTTGTAGCCAAAGAATTGGGGAGTTGGAGCTTCCCTAAGGTTGTAGCCTGAGAAACTAGGGGGTTGGAGCCTCCTTCCAGTTGCAGCTGGAAAATAAAGGAAGTTGGTGCTTCCAATAAATGTAATTCTTAAAGACATATAAGAAAAATCATTCTGTGGTTTTCTCCCGCTTTGTCTTTCCATGTAAAAACACTGATGTACTATGTATGATTGCTCATTTGTTCATTGTTTATTTACTCTACAACTATTGGATTATAATGCTACATTGATATAACACTTGCATTTTTTGGTTAAAAATGATTAGATTGCTCTATTATTGATTCACCCCCCCTCTCAGTAATCCAAGAATTGGTATCAGAGAAGGTTCCTTCAGGAAACAATTTAACCACTGGAAGGAGATCATGGATTATTCTGAGAATGCAGTACCAATGTTTAATGGTCAGAATGGTTTAAAGTATGAGATGTGGAGCAGAAGGATGAAAGTATTTTTACCGGCATAGGGGCATTATATTTGGCTATGAGTTGTTACATGATATGATAGTTCAAAAAGGGCAAAGACTGCAGCCAAGAAGGAATTGAAGAAGAATAACAAAATAGCAATGGATTTCATCTGGGAAGGATTACCTAATCTGGTAAGAGAAAAGGCTGGTAAATGTTCATCAACCAAAGAACTTTGGGATAAGTTACATGACATATCTTCTTCACCCATCACAGATTAAAAAAATTCCAAAGAAGATGAAGATATAGATCAATAAGAATTATGTTCACCATGTCAAACATATTCAGAAGATGAAGAGTGCATAATCACCATAGGTATGTTGTTTTGCTTTAATTGTGAAAAATGCAGACATCTTGAAATAGAATGCCATGAAGGAAATGAGACAGAAAAACTAATTGAAAAGAAAGACAATTATGAAGCAGAATTGATTAGTGCTCTAGATGAACCAAGAGAAGAAAACAAGTCACTCAAGAAAGAATTGATGAAACAAATGGAAAGTGTTCACAGTTTTGAAGAAGCCCAACAGGTCATCAAGAAATTAAGAACTCAGCTAGAAGAAGCTAGAAAGATCGAAGAAAATATTGAATATCAAAAGAAGTATTTGGAAGCCAACATAGCAACACAGAAGGAAGAAGCAGAAATGAGAGAGAATATATTG
The DNA here is from genome assembly GCA_000966675.3 of Picea glauca. Classification (NCBI taxonomy): domain Eukaryota; kingdom Viridiplantae; phylum Streptophyta; class Pinopsida; order Pinales; family Pinaceae; genus Picea; species Picea glauca. The sequence goes on along the minus strand of JZKD02S1968667.1, from coordinate 493,462 downwards.
AAAGATCATCTTAAGGAAAGAACTAACGATCTAAACCAACTTGAGGCAGAGTTTGGTCAAGAAGAGAAAGGACTTGAAGAAGAAATAATCACATTAAAAATTTAGCTTGAAGAAGCGAAAAGAGAAAAATAAGTCATGAAGTCTTAGATAACGAAGAAAGAATAAGAGGTTTAGAAGCTTGTAGAAGAAGTTGTAACATTGAGAAGTAAAATTGTCAAGCTCAACAAGAACGCTGAAGAGACAGAAACATCCACATTGTTTATGGAGAATGAAGAGAAGCACTGTAGGTTGCTAGAAAAGAAGAATGAAGAAAACATAAAGAGTTATGCAGAAGTACTCAAAGGAAGGAATCATGGTCAACAAGAATCTAAGAAAACTATTGAAGATACATCTTCAAGAAGGCCATCCATGTTCAAGCCACAAAGAAGATTCAATCATAATCATGATCAGTCAAGGAAATATTTCAGAAGGACTACACCACAAAGAAGATCATTCACTCCCAGGTATGCAAATTTCTTTTATGGTCATTGTTTTTATTGTACTAATTTTGGACATAAGGTTGCAGATTGCAGGGATTATAAAATAAATGTTCAATCAAGAAGTGCCTATGTGGCCCCACATAACATTGAATGTTACAAATGTCATAACTATGGACACATAACCAATTATTATAGAAGAATGATCAACACTTCCATGAAAGAGAACATTGATATCAGATATAAGAAAGTATGGATATGAAAACACGAAGAACATGTGAACAAAGACCAGGTCCCAGAGATCGCAATATTGGCAATAAAACGAGATGAAGAAAATTCTACAGAGAAAAAGAAAGATGTCAGATACATAGAGGTTTGGAAAGTAACTGAAATAAAATAAGGACAAGTAAATAAGGAAAAAGATCAAGAGATTGTACTTTCAGGCATTGTAGTGAAAGATGAATCCACAGATAGAAAGAAATAAGACAGAGCTCAGAGAGATGATGAATCTACCAATGAAGATGATTATGAATACACATCAAAGCATGAATTGTTCTGAGCCATCCTCTAATGTCCCCATTTTGGGACATCATAACTTTACAGAGTGTTATGCCTACCAGAGTAGCCAGATAGGGGTGAAAGAGAGTTTGGGAGATATTGAGGGGTTTTATTGGGCCTGACTTGCATCGTTCATCATCAAGATCCATTCCGCACAACTTGTCTTTGGTTCCGTTGCATTTCGACGATTTCTGTAATTTTGAGTTATTATGGGTCATATCTTAATTAGATTCACTAAGAAGGTCATAATGGGAATATTACTCGGATAAACCTATTAGTGTAATCTCTCATCAAAATCGGGAAGAAGAGCACTACAGGATAAGATGATGAGAAGTGACTTTCAGTGGTCGAAGACTCCATAGGGATGGGTAAATCACTTTTTAGAGGTAAAATGGCTAATTAATTAATTAATTAAGTGATTTAATCAAGGAATAATAAAATAAAGTAAAATTCATTTGGAGGGAAAAGTTCAAGAACGAATTAGGGTTTCAGGAAGCTATAAAGGAAGGGTAAAGGACCTAATTCCTCATTATTCTATGATATGATTTGATGTTGAGATATTTGCAGAGGAGGAGGAAATCGACCCCCTTGTTGTTTTGTGGGATTTCTGGAGGAAACCACCACCATTGATCGGTTTCGGTGTTGAGAGACACACCCTAGCCTATCAGAGATACCATCTAGGTATTTCACCGTGCATTACAGTGTCTAGTTTAGTGATTGTGCAACTTAGCCAATGAGGGTGCAAGTGTTTGAGAGAGGGTTTGTGCGGTTGTTTCTGACAGTTTAGATTTGGCCGATTCCTTCCAACCCATTAGAGAGATAGCCAGGGCGCACCTATTGAGCCATATATCGTTATTTTTCGACGGTGGAATATTTCAGAAAGAGGAAAGCAATCATTTAGGTCCCAGCTCCAGAGGAAGCACATTTGGGGTTCCAGGGGACATTCCGGGACAGATCTGAGGAATCCATTCCGACCCATTAGAGAGGAGACTAGGACGATCGTTTTGAGCTATACATCGTCAGATTCCATTGGTGGAATCACTAGGGTGCACTCATTGAGCCCAGGAGGTGCACACACCCTCAAGGGGTGAGATCCGGAGCTTCAAAGGTCGGATCTTCAGTCCGAGAGTCATCAAGATCAGTGAGGCCAAGGCACATATTTTGAGACAATTTCTAGCTCATTCTGATGGGTATTTCCATCAGGGGGAGTTTTCCGGATTCTACAGCAGTTACCATGAGCTGCCAGACTGCTTTTTGTCGATCTATACGTGCATGCGCAAACCAACACTTGTTCCTCTGGTCACAAGTATTTATTAT
>JZKD02S1968667.1:447177-476273 GCA_000966675.3 Picea glauca | reverse complement strand
CATGAGTCATCTAGAAGCCCCAAAAGGTCAAAGTAGTCAAAGTGGTTGCAAAGAAGAAATTATTTAAATATTAAAGTGAAGTGATGAGTGTACTATAAGTCAAAGTGGATACAAAGAAATTATTTAAATAATAAAGTTAATGGAGAAATTACTAAGTGGACAAGTGGTTAGAAGTGGGTTAAGAGATTTTAGAAGGTAAATAATAAAGTGAAGTGATGAGTGTACTATAAGTCAAAGTGGATAAAAAAATAAATTATTTAAATAATAAATTTAATGGAGAAATTACTAAGTGGACAAGTGGTTAGAAGTGGGTTAGCCCTAAAATAAGGAAAGTGGTTTAAGATGGTTAGAAGGTAACCCCTTGAGGAAGCTACATAAAAGTATAAATACGAGGAAAGGGTCTGTCATTTTAATCACACTTCAACATATTGAACACCTAAAAGTGGTTGAGGTAACCAAAGGATATCTAAGCCGAATTTCAGAGGAAAGGTGAAGTAAAGAAGGCCAAAATTCAAGGGAGGATAAATTCTTTTGATGATGCTTTCTAAGGTATGTTACTTACAGGCCATCTCATCATTTTCGCAATAATTTTTTTTCTAGAATGATTTAGACTGTGAAATTGGGAGGCCGTTGAGGAAACATATCCAAGTAGCTGTGATAAAAATTTCAGCTTGTGGGTCTTTGTATTTTTGGATTTACACTCCGTGGAAAATAAGGTTTTTGGTTAGTCCTGAAACTAGTCTAAAACATCTATTTCGGGTAAAAATGTCATAACTTCTTCATAACAGATCCAAATTAAGTAAGGCCAAATGTATTGGTTAGAGTACAATCCATAGTATGTTGTGTACCATTTTCATATCTATACAACAAATATTCCATGTGGGGAATTCTCTACAAGTTCGATCTCTAGAATAAGCCAAAATTCAACAAGGTATGCCATTTTTTCTATAACTCCTTTTCTGAGAGGTTCCAAGTAGTGAAATCTGGAGGAATTGCATAAAATATATTGAATAACATCATGTACCATTTTCAGATATTTATTCATTACAAGTACATAGTTATGATTATTGCAAGTTAGGGTTGTTGACTAGTCCAAAATTAGTCATGTGAGACTAAAATAAAGTTTGATAAAATGCTAGTCTCTTGTTGTTAAAGTTAAGAAAGGTTTGCAGGTATGTGATCATATACACCAGGTTTATTACAGAGTTACAAATCAGATTTGGATGATGAAATTGATGATGGCTTTTGGTTGAGGTTGAGGCACATGTTGGTGCATGGTTGATGCACTTGTTTATGGTACATGCTGATTACAGGTTGAGGTACAAGTTGGTTCATGGTTGATGCATTTGTTTATGGTACAGGTTGATTACAGGTTGTTTGGTACAAGTTTGTGCATGGTTGATGCACTTGTTTATGGTACAGGTTGATTGTAGGGAAGTAGTACAGGTTGGCTATAGGTTAGTGGTACAGGTTGGCACAATTGTACAGTGGTATATCTCACAGTGATAGTGTGACAATGGTTCCATAATTCTACTTCTACGTCAGGGAGGTTGGACGAGGAAATGATAGGTGTTTGTAGCCACTTTTCGGTTGTAGCCAGAGAACATAGGGGGTTGTAGCCTCCTTTTGGTTGTATCCAGAGAATTGGAGAGTTGGAGCTTCCCTCGGGTTGTAGCCTGAGAAACTAGGGGGTTGGAGCCTCCTTCTAGTTGCAGCTAGAAAACAAAGGAAGTTGGTGCTTCCAATGAATGTAATTCTTAAAGACATATAAGAAAAAACATTCTGTGGTTTTCTCCCTCTTTGAGTTTCCACGTAAAAACACTGGTGTACTGTGTATGTGTATGATTGCTCACTTGTTCATTGTTTATTTACTCCACAACTATTGGATGATAATGATACATTGATATAACACTTTCATTTTGTGGTTAAAAGGATTATATTTCTCTATTGCCGATTCACCCCCCATCTCAGTAATCCAACATCATCATCATCATTACTTATTACAATTTATTTCTATGTTTGTAGATGGAATATAAAGGGGCAGAACATAAAAAATAAGTCGATCATCAAGAAAACATTATGTTAAAAAACCAAAGTACAATATCACCTAAAAATGATGAATAAATGAAGCATGAACACAACTCAAGCAATGCCAACAATTCAACTGATGAATGAAAATCAATATAATTGAATGTTACTGCAAATTGTATGTTTTGGAATATTTGTCTATGAAAATTGGGGATTTTGTTTAATGTACTAGACATGTTGTCCCAATTGCATGAGGACATGTTACCAATAAGTGTAACAATTACAAATTGGTTGCAATTTGATTATTGTACTAGACATTTACATTGTCTCTTTTTGTATGACAATGAGTCTCTTATTCTTATATAATAAAATTGGTTTCTTATTTTATTGCTTTGTCGAATGTTATAAAATGTTGCATTCCTGAATAAATAATACATGGATGATTTAGAGTGATACAAATAACAAAGGTTTAATTGGTTGGATAACACAGTAATGAAATCATTATATCAAAATGCATAAACATAAATATAAAACAATATTATTATAAAAAAAAATTGGTTATGAAATAATTAATTGAAAATTTGTAAAAATAATGAATTAAAATATATACATATTAGTGCATTGTATTCTTTTGAGCTCACTAGACAATATGTGCCATAATATAGACATCTGTACATTTTGATGATTCATACACACTGGTATATATTAATTATAATAACACATTGATATGTATTATTGAGAAAACACATCGTTCCGTAAACGATATAACGTATAATAATATTTATCATTTCAAAATTGTACGATGTTCATGTTTGAAATATTAACTGGTGCGTTAAAGTTTTTTTGCACCGGTGTGTTATGTTTATTATACACACTGAGCATCTAAATATTATTTATGCACCAATGCCTTTACTATATTATACGCACTGGTACATACTAAAATCGATGTTGTTGACATATCGATACATACTAATTACAGAAGCATCGGGGCACATTATATATTGAATTCACTAGGTCTTCAGATAACATGATCGGATCAGGGATAACTATAACTTAACTTCATTGGGATGTACTAATCCTAAATCACACCGGTGCTAACTATAACTTGATCGCATCAGGGCAGACAAATCCTAAAGCGCACTAGTGTATCATAAGAGAAGAATGCAAAACCAGTGCATAGTAATTATAAGAGCATCGTTGCTCTGCATACGACGAAAAATGCGGATTCGGTGCACAATAGTTATAAACGCACCGGGGTGTTTTTTAATTATATTCAAGTCCAGGGCATTATTTTTATATTAATGTACAGGTGAATTGTATGATATTAATGCATCAATGTGTGTTTTGTAATACTGCACCAGTGCGGTTTGACAAGAAACACATTGGAAAAAAAAACCTCCTCTACAACCTCCGCCCGCCCAAATTTTTTTAGTTGTAAAGAACATCCACTAAAACCTCTGTAGCCAATAGAGGAGGTTGTAGTGGAGGTTTTTTTGAAAATTTTTCCTAATTTTGTTACACTAAAAACCTCCGCTAGAAGGTGTTTTCCTTATAGTGATTTAGCTTTCACTCGGAATAATCAGTGTGGAAGACAAATTGTGTATCATTTATGCCTCGACCTATCTTTATAAATTGGAGCAACCTTGGGAGATTGCATAACAAAAACATAGTATGGTTTCAATAAACATAATTTCAACAATCATGACCTAATACAAACATAATATAGTTTCGATAAACATAAATTCAATAATTATGGCCTAGTATAAAAATGATCTACCAATAAGAATACAAAAGTTTAAAATGAAATGATTTAGCAAGGGTGTAAGCATTAATTTTTTTTATACTTCAATTTATTTCATATAAGTAACGGACACAAAAAATATGAAGGTTCTCAACAAAAACATAAAATGATAATGTAGTAAGGTTCTCAACAACAACATAAAATGATAAGCCTTCAAAAAGAAACTTGTTTTGCAATAATATCTAATAGAAACTTTCATATTTTATTTCCATGCTACAATCCTTAGTCACATCATTGGATATGAGTGTTTGGTCATCCATTCAAGAGAATTGTGACTCTAATGTTTTAAATGACTTGATTATGCTAAATAAATTAAGAACCTTCCAAATGTAGCATGTATTAAAGATACTTATTGGAGGTGAAGATTTCTCCAATAGCATATCTTTGCATGTATAATTTAATTTTCTTTGTTCACAACTCACTTTAATTTCAAAGGAGCCAATGTTATCACATTCAAACAAAGAGGTTTCATTACACACTATAGGAAATTTAAAGTGTAGATGCATTCATTAGTTATTCACTCTAAGTAAAAGAGGTAAGTACCATACAATATACAACACCCATAATCAATAACCCTAAATATCTAAGTCACCTTCTCTTCAAGAGTAACCCAAAAAATATACTACACTTTGTTTATTAGTGCACATGTGCATGTGCTTTTCTTACATCAACATCCTTTCATGCGTTGCTTACTTTAATGCCCTTGTTGTTTGCCTTGGCACTTTCCTGCACACATATAGTTGAACTTATTTATTTGTTTTTTGATTCCTTGCTTTAAGGAGAGATATGTGGCATGCCTTTGCATGGATTTATTTCCCAAATCTCTTTAATAGGCACTTGTATTTTCATTTCTTAGGTCGATATTGTTTGGTTGAGTCAATGAGTTAATGAGCATAGAGATACCCTTTTATATCAGTCTAGTTTTACTTCTCTGATCTAAATTATTTTCTTTAGACTCTTGATCTTGGTTGGTTTTGTAGCCACTGCATCTTACATCCATAGCCATAAGCAATAACATTTCTACAATTTCATTATTTAGCCAAATCTCACACTGTATCATAGCTTAAGGTTTTATTAAGAAAAGTTTTGTTGCATGAGTGTTTTCTATGTGCCGAGTATTTGCTTCTCTCATATGACTATTTGATCTAGAGAATCTCAAATGTAGAAGAAACATCATATTCTGGGGGTGGTTATTGTGGTTTGATTTTCTAGTATGTGCCCCACTAAAGATCCTCGGTTATAACTTACATTGCATAATGCCAAAACACCCAATCAATTCGTGGATCGATTTTTTGATGAGGATTTCACGAAGATCACTAAAAAGATTCTCTCCTTAGCTATGTGATTCACTTACCCATTTCCCTATGGAATTTATTAATATTTCTAGTGATATTTGAATAGACGAATCCATGCAATTCTTTACTAGCATTAGTGAATTTTGCATGCAATTTTTTGGGTTGTTTTTTTAGCATTGTGAGTTTTGTTTGATGCTACAATAGATTTGCAACCACTGTGAGTTCCATTTTCAACTACATTAGATCCATAGAAACTACTACAACAAATTTATAGCCACAAAAAACAATTCAAAAACCTCTATTTTTGTAGTTGCAACAAGTCTAATAATGTTAGTAATGAATCAAAGTCAAGTTCCCCTTCTTACTCCATTCAATTACTATGAGTGGAAATCAAAGACATTGATTTTTCTAGGGAACAAAGGCTATTCAGAATCATGATGGGAACTGAAGTTGAACCTACATAGGATGATGGAAAGACAAAGTGGTTTAGTAGATGTGATAAATCCTAAGGTTTATTGTGTCTCTTTATGATCCAGAAATTCTAGGCTTGTAGTCTGTCCATTTAACCAACATGGATTCCTGAGAAATAGGAAAATGTACTTGTGGTTTATTTAGGTGCTTCCAAGGAAAAGACATTGACAATGGTTATACTTTAGATTGGAAACTTCTGTCTCTTATTCCACTTCTATGTAATCTTGAAATAGAACCTCGAGTGACAATCTTGAACTGGAATATATTAAGACTTCAAGGAACTGATCCAACAAATCATTATCACAATGTATCTCTTCAATGCAATCCACATAGAGTAGATATTCCATTCACATGTAGATAAGAAAGAAAATAATTGTGAAACACTTATCTTATTTGCAATAAGACAAAGTATGATACTTAACACTGTTGTGTGAACAAAAAAGTCATAACTCAACCAAGTAAAAGACAAATTATCTTTCCCGGAAGAAAATAGACCAACATGTGATTCATTGGTGGACCAACATAAGGAAAAATGCTCAGCTAGAAAGTGAGTTTACTAGTAGAAACAAAATTGCTCACATCAATGTAAATTCAGACCATGATTAAATACTAGAGATAAATCACTTATTCTAAGGGTTGTGCTCATTGTAAGAGAGGGAGAGAGAAGATGTGGGAGGGAAAACATAGCCTATGGGAAAGGGGAAAATGCCCAGAAAGTTTAGAGCACTATGAACAGCCTATGGGCAAGGGAAATTCACCCAATCAACATTAAAATGTTGTGAACAACTTGTGGGCAAGGGAAATACACCCATCAAGCAATACAATTTCATGTACAACCTATGGGAAAGGAAAGACACTAGAAAATAAGGCAAAGATGACCTAGTGCATAAGTGTGCCCTGTGGAGAATGAGAATGCTCAGTCAACAATACAATTTGACTCAGTGAGTGAGAGAAATTCCCCTATAGATCTGTATACCAATTTAACAACTCCCAAATTAATAGCAATAGCTTTGAAATGGGAACCATTGATTTCCCATCTCCAAAATCACCCAACTATGGAGGATAGAGAGTTGTTATAATGTGCATCCAACATTAAACCACTGTAACATGACGAAAATCTCCCACAAAATAGACATACTAAGTTCTTGTCTCATTAAATACTCAATAGATACTCACACAAAGACACAAAATTGAAACAATTGCATCATGATAAAGCTCACAATTGACACATAGATTTCAATATTTTGTAATACCCGCAGGTCGAACCCCAAATTGTAAATGTACATATGCTTTATATGATGGTGAGTCAGGATGTTTTGGGCTAGAGTTCCCATGTGATTAATAGGCCAAAGAGACTATATGTTGAAAGGCCTATGAGCCAACATTATAAAATGTAATCACTCAGATATATTAACAAAATGTATCATTGATGCAGACCAAGTCATACGAAAGAATATGGGGGGCTAGGAATCCATGAGAGGGAAAGGAGGCTAAGGGCTTAAGAAAAGGGGTTAAGTTAAGGGGTCTTAAGCCAAGGAATAAAACAATATTATTCCTAAGTCATAACTATTTACATTATTATGTTATTCTAAGTTTCTAAGTGAGGGGAACAAATCACCAAGTGGATTCAAGGTAGTTCCTTGATTTCCAAGTGTTAAGATAGGAACATGCATATATAATGTTGGGAATTTAGTGTAATTCTCATTCATTCAATTCCATCATATGTACCATTTTCTAGAGAGTGGGAGTTGTGAAGGTGTTGTTATCTTATAAATCCTTGGTGGGTTTGGGTTGAGGAAGAAATTTGTTGGGCCTGTGGAGAATTCTCTTTAGGTGATAGAATTGTTGGGAATAGGTTTCCCCATGTGCTAGCTTAGTGGGTGTTGTAAATATTTGAGCATCCTTATGCTCCAAGTACCATAGAGCTATGAGAATTCCTGGACAACCTATTGTTGAAGCCCTGGAAGGGAAGTGGAATAACCGAAGGAATGTGGAGTAGTGAAGGGGTACATTTCCTTGGGTGGGATAGGCTGTGGGCAATGAAAGGTTGTGAGGTGGGATTGTTGCTAGAGTTGGTTCCATTGTCCTTTTCCTGAGATTGTGTGTTGTTGGACCTTATTTTGGCTTAGGTAGAGTTTTCCCTAGTGGAGTCATAACCCTAGCTAGGGGGTGACCTGTTGTTGAGAGTGAATGAATAACAAAGTCTATGGTTGGGATGAATTGTTAGGAGGAAAATATCTTTATGGCTAGGGGTAAACCACAATAGACGGAAATGACTGTAGAAATTAACTCTATTCTCAAGTATGCTATATAAACAAATATGATAGCAAGACAAGATAAAAGGTCTACCTCGTCTAGACGTTCGATGAAGTCCACCATTGAGCACTTGACCGAAATAAATACACCTGCAACTAGCCCTCAACAACCAAGCAATGCAAGCATATGGTAATAATATATAATGTTAGCACATTCAATAGCATTATCCATTAACATTCATAACAAATACACCCATGGAATAATAATTCAAATATTTGCAAGATATCAATTGAACGAGAAAAGAGTATTTCTATTAAGATATAATCAACATAAGTGAATAAGTTATTGAATTATGTGTCGGCACAGTTCAAAACCAAGAAACTAAGTTCCTTCCAGCTGGGCCTCCACCACTTCAATCCTCCACCAAAGGCAAGATCATAGAAGAGAGAAAATGAAGTTCTCAATCAATAAGGGAAGAGCTTGGGGGCTGAACACTATGTTCAGAATTAAAGGATAAAGGGATGTAGACTCAATGTGAAGTGAATAATTCCTTCAGAGTAACTTTGCTCTCAAAGTTGAATTCTTTCTCCTCTTTTCCATAGCTCGAAATTGGCCCATTTATAGCCTTCAAGTGGAACTGAAGGGCTGAGTCAGAACGTTTCCAGTATATGGAAGGCCAAGGATCATTGATCTCCTGTCATGACATGGAAACCCAACACCATTTTTCATTTTTGGGCACGTTTCCCGATGTATGTGGGTTGTAGTGGTGCAACCTGCAGATACACATGCTGTATAGTAGGCAAGGTGCGTATATGTGGAAATTTTGTATTTTTAGCTTTGGGATTTGCAAAAAGGGATTAAAAGTTTGCATGGGGAAATGGAAAAAGGACTTATGTGCAAGATTGCATAGGGTGAGGAAAATCTTGCTATAATAGGAATGCTTGAGGTCTACAGCCAGTTGATGATTATCATTAAAAGATAAGCATTCTTTTATGTGTTTATTATGATTGTTGTGTTAATTCATGATAATTCTTCTATTCTCTAGTTGTATATAATTATGCATGGATTATATGTTGTTAGGAATGAATAATTGTGTTCATATGCATGGCATATTCATTATTTATTGGTATCAAAGAATTAATGGGATGAATTGGAGAAAATATGAAAATTCAGTGCATGAAAAAAGTTAGGTTTTTAGTGGCGGTGCCTTGGTGGGGTCATGGGAATGTTACAGATTTAATGGTGATTTTATTAGGCTTGGGAAATAATTACAAAGGGGTGAGATATACATAGAGTTGTGTATTGTTACTAACTAACAATACAAAATTGCAAGTGGTCATGGCTTAGAGACACCTTCTCTTATCATGGATAGGCTCCTTAACTCCTTCGTCCATTGATCTTCAAGCAGGTTGTCATATTCAAGATCTCATTTTTGTTACTTCCCTCCCAAGTTATCCTTGCATCTTCCTTGTTTTCTCTTCACTATAGCCTTAATTTTTTTAATAGGATTCCTTTAGAAGGACAACCATCACAATGGTTTATTTCCACTTCCAATTTTTCTATGAAAGACAAAAATTAAATACTTATTACAAAATTTACAAGAGGTTGACAAGGATCCAATTGCAGGCTTCTAGTCCCCCAAAGCTTCAACTCCCTTCAATCTTCATCTTCTTCGATCATCAAGAAGACTTTGAAAAATCTCCAAGAAAGGGTGCCTTTGTTGTAGGATGGAAGATAAGAGTTGAATAGGGGCTTCCTTTGGCATAATCCTAGTGTCCATATCATGGATAAAGATGATATTAGGTACTAAAATAGGTTGTTGGACAACCACTACTCCTTTGGCTACAAGTGCAAGCAACTCCTCTTTACCCTTGACCTTGGCTCTCTAACATTTCTTCCTGGCTATTTGATTCTTAGGATGGAGTTTTGTGTGAAGTCTCCAATGATTTTCCTCCTAATGTACAATCAATCTGTAGTAGTAGAAATAGTTCATGCATGGGTTGTGTTGATGGGTCCAAATGGCCAGTCAAGAAGGTAAGGGAAAATGCTCTATGGCGAGTCTCAATTAGACTCACTCTCGTTTGGGATGGAAAATTTCACCAGTATGTGGGCCTAGTTTCCACTACGAATTAAAAGAAGAAAAAAGGAAAAACAATAATTTGTCCCCTAAAGAACTGTAATTAATTTTAAATATAATCCAAGCAAAACAAATGTAAACTATTTATTTTGTGTATTTCTAACCTATTCCACAAGAGAAATTCTAACAAATAGACACAACATAAAATGGTATTACAGATTGCAAAATAGTTCATGTCAATCAGTGATACATTAAAACAATAAAGCTACAGGTCAAATCACAAATAGTTGCAGATCTAACCTATAACATTACCACTGTATCCATTGTTAGTATATTTATACACTTAGAAATTAAACAAGATCAACTTGTTCTAATGTGTCATTAGGTAAAAGTGTATTTCTTTAGTATGCATCTATAGTTAGGTAATCTGACGGTTACGATATGTTCCAGAAATAGAGTGATCCGACAACTCATATTCTCCTCAATATTAACGACTATATTGATCTGTGGCTTAGCACCCTATTGGTCCATGATCTCTATTTAAAGAACATGGAGGGTCATTTTCCAATGATCGATTGTGAGAAACTCTCTTGTAAATATCTCTGTAATTTTTTTCTTTTGCATTAATAAATTTCTCCGAGTGGTCACATTGGTTGGGGCCATGGATGTTTCCCCACATGAGTTTTACTATTGGATTACTGAGGGGGGAGAGTTTTTTAATCCTTTTAACCACAACATGTAAGTGTTATTTATGTTTATGATCAATATAGCATTATCATCCAATAAGTGCAGAGTAAATCAACCATGAATTATGAACAATCATACACATACACATCACACAAGTATTTTTACGAGGAAACTCAATGCGGGAGAAAACCACGAAATGATTTTTCTTATATGTCTTTAAGAATTACATTCATTGGAAGCACCAACTTCCTTTGTTCTCTAGCTACAATTGGAAGGAGGCTTCAACCCCCTATATTTTTAGGCTACAACTTGAGGGAAGCTCCAACTCCCCAATTATCTGGCTACAACTAGAAGGATGCTACAACTCCATATGTTCTCCGGATATAATCATAAGGTGGCTACAACCACGTGTCCTTGCCCCGTTTTTCCGCCCTAAAATATAAGTGTCAAAAAATGAATCCACTGTCACACTATCACTGTGAGATATACCATTGTAAACCTGTACCAATCTGTTCCAAAAACCTGTAACCAAATTGTGTCATTGTCCTGTAACCAACCTGTACCTGTAACCTTCCTGTACTAACAAAAACCAAACAAGTACACAACCGGTCTGTGCTGCAACTAGTGTATGTATGCGACCTATCTGTAGTGATGCTTGCGTATGTACACGGCTTGTCTATACTGCAACCTGTGTATGTCTTATGAAAACTAGGGTTTTCTCTTTCCTGAAAAAATCTAATCCTTTGCTACCTCTGTCACATCAACCTGCAACCCATCACTGTGTCTAGACTGTAACCGTGCACTATGCATACATCCTCATACATATCCCTTAACCAAGTGCATTTATGTCTCTCTAGTCATGTGCCATACAAGTATGTATAATCATGAACAAGTATAGTAACCCTCACATGGACTAGACATCAAACCCTTACTGATATACAACCTCTCAATACATCAACCACTTCACAAATACAAGCTCTCAACCATGTACCACAAAAAACCTTAACCATATGCCAAGAAATACAAGATATGCCTCAACACCAACAAGATGTACCAATGAAAAGATATTAATTATTCCAACATTGTATTTCTGTAGATCTGACTTATACAGTAAGTGCCATGCAACCAATAACCTCTCTAGGGAAAATCCTCAAACCCCCATGACCATATCTCATGTAGACAACAATATCCAACTAGACATAGAAATAATACATAACTTTTGAACTTATAGATAGATCTAATGTACTTGATCACTGTGGACCTTCCTGGGATCTTTCTTTCACACTCTAGAGACCTGACATCTTCATATTATCAAGTTTTCATGACTTTTCCCAACTGTACACGATTGCTCCTTCTTCAACATGTGTATGTACATGCTCTGTTCTCCTCCAGCCTACATATGTATGCACTCTGTTCCACTATAGCCTACGTACACCTCAAAAACTAGGGTTTTTTAGTATTTTCTGTAATTCCAAAACTTTTGTTGTCAACCCTTCATGCTACCTTAGACTTACACAACTTCATATGGTATCAATGAGTACCTGCAATAAACCTTACACAATAATAGATATTCAATGTGCTCAATATGTGATACTATGAGAACCTTGGTCTCTTATTTATACTTCCATGTAGCTTCCTCAAGGGGTTACCTTCTAACAAACTTAACCCAATGTCCTTCTTTTAGAGCTAACCCGCTTCTAACCATTTGTCCACTTTTAACCCACTTTGCTACAAATAGTAAATTCTCCACTTCTAGTTGCAACTAAATTATTTTTAATTATTTTATTATTGCAACAACTTAACCCATGATTAAATCCTAGTTTTACCCACTTGACTAGTCAACTTCTTCTAGGAGCTTCTAGAAGAATTTGACTTCTTTGACCTTCTAGATAACTCATGAGGGTTTTCCAACTTCACAAGGCCATAACTCTCTAACCGTGAGGATTTATGTGACGTTCCACATATCACCGAAAATGGTATAACATGCACTATCCATCTAGAATAGTCTTACCTAAAAAAATATTAATCTCTATACCATTATACATCAATCAAACTGAAGTACCTTAACCATTCTGTTGGAGCTACCAAAATTTGCTACCGGACTTGATTCTCAATGAAAACCAACCCAATTAATCAACAATCTCCCCCTTGGGCATTGATGGAAACACTCTGATGCAACAATGAAGTTATATCACTCATGCCCCCCTGGGAAAATGCCTCTTTTCTCTCTCTCCAAGCATCTAACTCTCTATCTTGCATTTGATGAATCTCTCCCCCATTTACATCAATGGAAAAGGTAACCTCTTATTCGGGGCTAATCCCCCTAACTGAACTATCCTTGGGGTTGCTCCCTCTGAATGAACTCTTCCCAAAACTACTCACCCAACCTGAACTATCCTCTTTGTGGCGCTTCCTCATGTAAATATAAGACATATAAGATAAGCATTCAAAAGCATTCATTTTGGAGTTGAAATTACTCTGAGTCTTTGGCAAAGATACTCAAAGGCTTCCCTTAGAAGCGGTTTTGTAAAGATATATGCAATTTGTTCTTTTGTTCCCACATGTTCAACTTTTATGTTCTTCTCTGCAACCTGTTCCTATAGAAAGTGATACTTGATTAGAATGTGCTTTGTCTTGGAGTGCATCACTGGATTATTTGAGATACTGATGGCACTTGTATTATTGCAATATATTGGAATGGGATCATCATACTCAACCTACATATCTATCAGAGTTTGTTTCATCCATAGAACCTTTGTACAACATGATGTTGCTACAATACACTCTGCTTCGGCTGTAGACAATGACACTCATGACTATTTATTGCTTAGCCAATATACCAAAAACTCACCCAAGTAGAAGGTTGCTCCACTGGTGCTTCATCAGTCATCAATGCAACTTGCCCAATTTGCATCTGTATAGGCAATAAGTGATAGATAATTTCCTTTTAGATACCATAATCCAAAGTCTTATGTACCCTTGAGATATCTAAAAATCCTCTTCACTGCTAGAACATGTGATTCCTTTGGTGTTTCTTGAAATCATGCCACCTGTCCAACTTCCTGCATTACATCTGGTCTGGATGCTGTCACATAAAGTATGTTTCCAATCATTGACTGGTACTATATTTGATATGTTGATTTTGAATCATCATGTTTACTCAACTTGAAACTGGTTTGCATAGGAGTATTAATTGGTTTGCAATCTTCCATTTTAAACCTCTTTAGCATTTCTCTTATATACTTAGTTTGAGAAATAAAAATGTCTTGGTTTCTTTGACATATCTGGAGACCTGGAAAGATGGATAGTTCTCCAAGTAATGACATTTCAAATTCATTCTGCATATCCTTTGAAAATTTATGGCTTAACATGTCATCATCACTTCCAAAAATAATATCATCAACATAAACTTCAATTAATAAAATACTACCTTGAGTTACGTTGATGTAGAGGTTGTTGTTTGCATTTCCTTTTTTGAACCATGCTTGCTATAGATATCTGTCTAGTCTATAATACCATGCTCTGGGAGCCTATTTTGGACCATACAAGGCCTTCTTCAACCTGCACACATAGTCTTCATTTTCTGATAGCTGAAATCCTTCTGGTTGCTCAATGTAGACTTCTTCTTCAAGTTCCCCATTCAGAAAGGATGATTTCATGTCCATATGATACACTTTAATATTCTTGGATCATGCATAAGCTAGGATCAATCTGATTGCTTCCATTCTGGCAACTAGAGCAAACATCTCTTCAAATTCTATACCTTCAACCTGTGTGTATCCTTTACATACCAATCTAGCTTTGTTCCTGGTTACCTTCTTAAAACTCAAGAGTGATGTTTTTAATAAGTTTTTGGCCTATAAGGCCCTTGTAGAAAAACAATTTGGACATCAACATCAAAGGTTAAGAACAAATAATGGAGGCGAATATGTGAACAACAATTTTACAAGTTACGACACTACACATGACATTCAAATGCAACACACTGTTCCATATACACCACAACAAAATGGTGTTGTTGAGAGAAAGAACTGCACATTAAAATAAATGGCTAATTGTATGATCCAATCTAAGGGATTAAGTCTTAATTAATGGGTGGAAGCTATTAACTGTGCAAATTACATAGTAAATTGTACTCCCACAAAGTCTCTAAAAAATATAACATTGAAAGAAGCATGGGATACAATTAAACCAAATGTAAGCCACTTTTGTGTATTTGGTAGTGTAGCATGGGCTCACATTCCTGATGAGAAAAGGAAAGCTTTACAACTTAAAAGTGAGAAGTGTATTTTTGTTGGATATTCTAAATATGTCAAAGGTTACAAACTTCTTCAACCTCATTCCAATGAAATTATTTTTAGAAGAGATGTTAAATTTGATGAAAATCTCTTGGCCTGTGAGCCTAATTCGACGTTTGTGCCATATTCGACCTGCGAGCCATATTCAACATTTGTGCCATCTTTTGTTCCTATTTCGATTTCTTCTTCAGATGATGATGAGAGTGAGGATGAAAATCCACCTCCGCCTTCTCACCTTCCTCTAGATGAGTCCAATGAACATGAACCTGAATCAATACCATTGCTTCCCATATGGGTCCGTTCAACATGATAAGTAGTTGGTGATCTTGGAAATCATAAATGCATAAGCATCTTAAATAACATGTACAAAAATAGTTCGTATAACAAATCATTCAAGAAACTCATGAAACAACAACACATGTAGAATAGTCCCATACATAGTTGTAAGCATTTATGATCCAAAAATTCCTTCTTCTCTTTATTGGATTAGAGATAATAATACCGTCCAAAGATACAATGGGAAAAATTCCATCTCTTCAGACAATGAGTTTTCTTTTATAAAATAATAGACTCTTTAGTTCCTGTAACTATTTATTTATTTTATGTTACAACTTTTCATTTCATCTCCTTTTTTTTTGTTATCATACAATTCAAATTTCCCTTACATTTTCACTAACAAATATATGAAAATTACATTTAGAACTTAATAAGACACTTAAATTCTTTAGTTTCTCATTGTAGGATGTTTATGACTCACAGTCATTGAATATTTATCCAACCCTATTCTGCTATCTCTGCTTATTTTCTCTTCAAACTTTCTAGGATTTTTCTATTATTAATTAAGAAAAAGGGATCCTACCAATACATTCTCTGTTTCTCCATCTTTTCAACGGGTCATCTCACGCACGATTTGATCACCTGAAACTGAAGATATGGTTTGTTGAACATTGCATAGTCCATTTTTTAATCAAATTCGTGCCTCCCTTTTCCTTGAATTTTCTAGGCATTTATGATGTTGATTTGGATCAAATTCCCCTCCCAATGTGTTCTCCTCTTCGATAGCTTTCCAACGAGCCCACTCTTTCCTTATTTGGCCTCTTGAATCATGAGTTATGGCTACCAGAAATCAACACTCAACAACCATTGATTTGATCACATGATTGATTTGGACCATTGATATTCAATTCTAAATAATTATCCCACATGCATTGGATGGATTGACTGTAAGTAGTTTATAATGTTTTCCCGACCCTTAATAAATTTTTTGAAGCTAGGGTAGACATGGAACCTTAACCCCGTGTAGATATTTTGGTCTGTAAACTGGAGTAAAATAAAAAATAAACAAAAAAACAAATAAAATAACCTTGTCCATTGGGGATTTGGGGATAATAAAATAAAAAATAAATAAAATTCAAAATATATAAAAAAATAAAATAAAATAATAAACAATAAAAATAATAAACAAATAACACAAATAACCTTGTGCCATGTTCAAAAAATAAAAAATTATAAAAGTCAAACTAAATCCAAATCCATTGGGGATTTGGGGATAATAAAATAAAAAATAAATAAAATTCAAAATATATATAAAAAATAAAAAAATAAAAAACAAATATTACAAGGAATTTGGCAAAAATAATAAAAAATATCCACGCATAAATAATGAGATATAAATTAGAGTAAAATAGAAAATAAACAACAAAAACAAATAAAATAACGCAAAAATAATAAAAAATATCCATGCATAAATAATGAGATATAAATTGGGGACTTAGGGATTTTTTTTGGAAAATGCACGTTAGGTAAATTCAATCCTTAGTGTAAAAAGTAATTTCCCCATGTAATTCTTGGAAAAAAAATGGGAAATTCAAAACCATGGGAAGGTTTGGAATGATATATTTGAGAAAAAATAAAAATAAATAAATAATAAAATAAGAAAAATAAAACTATACAAATTATATACAAAAAATATGAAAAATTAGGCTTGGTTCCGCATAGGTCGAGGTTTCATCATTGGTCAGGGTTACACACCTAGGTTAGAGTTCTTCACCTAGAGATAAAAAATTGAAACAAAACATATCATGTAGATTCTAAATACCCATATGTTGATTCAGGTAGACATGTCATATCGAGATCATGTGAATCTGGATAAGTCAAATGGTGAGTAGGTAGTGGGTAAAGGGATACACATCACATGAAACATTAATGCCACATCAACACCACACCAATACCACTAAGAGTGTTTGAGAATGTAGGTTTCCACAGTTTGTCATAATGTTGAGATTTTTTTTTCTAGATAAGACTGTGTGCAAGTTTTTGAAGTGTCCAATGTTTTGAGTGGAAACTCCACCCACCATCAAGGACAATCAAGTTACAATGTGATCCATAAGATGAAAAGGAACTTGGCACTATCCTAGCATGTGGGATACATCAATATGATCAAGGGGAAATTGCGAAGGGCGAACTTGATGGATGAAGTCCGATAAACTTCAAAATCCGATGGCTAGGAAGAATAAGAAACCATGGAAGTGAAGTAATCTGATAACCTGAAGACTTGGTCGATACATCCAATTCGCTCACGGGATAGGGATACGAGGAAGGTAATCCGACATGCTTCATGGAAAAGATAACCCAAACTGAACACTCTGATGGAGCTCTTATGCTAAGATAAATTTGATTGGCTCATCAAGTTTCTATTTTCCGGAAGTAGGATGAGTAAAGAAATCTAACTTCTTGATGAGGAGAGTTTGAATAGGTGGGTCTGATAGCCTTGCAAGCTTCGAATCTCAAGGAGAAATGTGAGAAAATGGTAAAGCATCTCCCCGATGGGGAGAGTATGATAAGATAAGTCCAATGGTCATGGTTCCCAATAAGGATGAAGGTTCATACGAGGGTAAAGGTTCCAACCACAGATCAGGTTCTTGGAAAAATAGTAAAATACAATAACACTCAGGCCTTGGAAAGGAAGTTAAAATAGAAAATAATGCATATAGTGATAAAGGAAATTTCCTTCAGGGTTTGGGAAAGACAAGGATCAATTTTGAATGATGAGGTCAATAAGGATCAAGATCTTAATTAGAGAGAATCTTGGCCAAGATGAAAAGATCAAGGGATTCCCAAATGCATTTCAAGGTTGAAATGGTCAAGTAGAGAAATATGGGGTTTCCCAAGGCACACTTGAGGTTTCCACCTCTTTTTATCAGTTGGAGGCTCTTCTCTTGAGTGTTTTCTCTTCTGTGACCAAATGTATGTGATCTCCTACTTAGGCATGATCTTCTTGAGGACTTGAAACAATAGAAAAATATAGTAAGACAATGACTTGGCAACCATGTTCCTGCAATGACGACAATAATAAACTTTGTTACACAAGGAAGGATATTCTTTCTAGTACATTATAAAATTTATATTCCTTCTCATCACCATTTTACTCATTAAATGAAAAAGAGATAAAAGAAAGGCTTGTTCAAATAGGAAATTAAAAGAATGAATTCCTTAGGTACAATGCACAAGAATTAAAAAATATCAATATGTTCTTCATTCAAACCAACCATATACTTCTCAATGATTTCATGGAATGACATTTCAGACCGAAGCATAAGAATTCAGGAAGTCCTTAAAAGAAATACTCATTCAAGGCATAAGATGGAGCATCAAGCCTTGCATTCAAATAAGATCAGTAATATATTCAAATCACTTACAACTAATTAATGTAAAGGCTCAAAAGACAACCTATCAATCTCATCAAAAAAAGGTCAAAGAAGAAGCATCATAAATCAAAAGTGTAACAAAGAACATATGAAAATACAAAATCAATGAGATTATCAATTGTGACAAACATCCCCAAGGATAAATCATCGATAAATGTCTTAAACCCCCAACTCACTTAATGTAGGTAAAGAATAATCAACAGGCTAAAAGAAGTAGTGGATTAGGCATTAGATCTCAAATTTTAGTAAGGGGGGGCTCTTCTTTTTCTTATAAAATCTAAATGAAAGGGGGGTTGTTGTGGCCACAACAAATGGAAACACACTAGAAGAACCAGTTATCTATGTCGACGAAACTTTAGGGCCTTTACTTCAGATATGAATGTTAAGGATAATCCCATAAAACTACAAATAATTTTCCAATAGTCATGGGTACCATAATGATACCAAATTTCTAAAAGATATAACCCAATATTTCAAGTGCTTTCCATCTAACATACATTTTTCAAAGAGCCAATTAGTGAGGTAAATTATTTAAATGGATATAAACTTTTGATTGGCTTTGGTTTAACCATGGGGTTTTAATTTTTATAACATGTAGACATCTACACAAGTGTGTTCCTCATCTCTCTTTTCCCAGCATTGCTTCGCTACCAGCGAGCATCCATAGCCCCGATGAAGTCATCTCAGTACCATACAATCATAACCCCACTGCCAGCAAGAATCCATATCCCCGACAGGTTTTACTTGTACTTGCCACACTATTAATAGTTCTTTCAACTTCCTTTTTATTCAAATTATTCTCACCCTTTTAGATTGGTATATAGATATGGTATATGCAAATAGGGTGTGAAGGAAGTAGGGTGATACAAGAGTTTCTTTGATTTGTTGAGTAGATGTTGTGCTTTTGATTTTAACCCACAGGTCTCCCCAAGAAACATCATAGTATTAGTCTACTAATTAATGTGAGGTGGATGGAGCTCAAATAAAAATACAGATAGACACTTTCCTCTACTTATGGATTATCGTGGTATGCTTAGTATGCACATGTGTTCTACCACAACTAAGAATTTCGTGAATGCTTTTCAGATAGAGCAACCCCCATATTCCAAGGATTGTAAGAATGTCTTCAGTATATAACTAGAGTTGGACTTGCCCAACATTCAAACTAAAAAATTAATCCTCATGCTAGATGAGGGAGTCAAAACAACCAAGTAAATATCGACAATCAAATTGAAAGATGAAAATAACTTGTACAAGTGGAAAGCAAGAGTTGAAGCTAACCAAATTATGAAAAGAAAATAAAAAGAAACTAAAAGAAACTAAAAGAAACCTAAAAATGAAAATGTCAATCATCAAAATAAAATGAAACCGACTCGAAAATAAGAAATAAACCCAACAACATGGAATAAATCTAGGACAACAACAAAGTATGAATAATATTTACACAAAAATTTACATTTCAACTCCATAAATTGAAATAAGGGTAAAATATTCATCAAATAAAATTTTCACACAAGCTAAAACCAAGCAAGAATGATGTTCATGACTAATACATAATCTAGATAAGAAAGATTGTAATGAATAGTGATCAAGAAAATCAATATCCAATCAAGCTTCTTGTTCCAACAAATTTGAGATTTTTTGGTGACAAAAATATGGATTCTTGAAATCCCCAAGGATAAAGAATTGGAAAAATTCAGGAATTCACCCCTTTGAGATTATTTCCATGGATAAGATCTCAGTGAAATAAGGTTTTGAAGACGACAAATACTCAAACTCAATAATTGTATTGATATTTTTCACCAAGATACTCACTGCCATTTTGATTATTGGTCCACATCACCTAATGATTGTATCATTCACCCCTGATGGTGTAAGAAAATGAACCCACTACCATGATTGAAAAATTAAGCAAATAAGGGAGTAAAATTATGTACATATTAAAAATAAATAAATAAAATAAACTAACCTAAGGAAAAAAAATCAAGAGAAAGCTATGTTAGTCATTACAGGAAGAATTGCCTTGAAATATAGGCTTGTAATCCCAACAACATGGGACACATCATGAACATTATCGAAAAATTATTTTCAATGAAAGTTCAGGAAACAAGTTGAGAAGGATAGGTCAACCATTTGAAATAAGGCTATGTTAGCACATAAAATGTTCAAGAGTAAAAAATTATGACCTTAGTCCATGTAAGAGTCTTGGTCTCATGATAGTGTTCATCATCATGAAAGAAATAGGGGTCAACATTGGTCACACCCTTGGTCTTAAACTTATCATTATCATGTGTCTTGTCTCAAAGGGATGTACAAAAGGTTCCTTATGTCATTTTCAACCGTTTGAGGGTCAAATCAAGTGTCAACTCGACTTGCTGCAAACTCACCTAAAATTTCACAACGTATCAAGAAAGTACCTCATGCACTAATCACACATCATTATACCTTAGAAATGTGTTAAGGGATATCTCATTGTTTTCAGTGCTTTTAATGCATCATTTTCTTTAAGTCGGTTTCAAGAAGCAGGTCTATCAATTTGAATGAAGCATGCTACCAATTGGTTTGAAATATGGAGTTGCGAATTGGTTGTAGCAGATGAAAGAGGATTGAATGCTTCCAACAAAGTCCCAGTCTAGTTTGTGAGACACCAACTAAAGTTTTAGAGATACCAGGTACCTCTTTTTGTGATTGTGCGATGTCTGAAGGTTGATTGTACTGGATACAATTGTTGTCATTTTTTCCGCGCTACAAATTGTTACATATTTTTTGTGCTGCAAACTCTTTGCAATAATCAAAGCCTACAATATTGGTATCCTAAACTTTGGCAATATTCAAATTGTTATGTTATACCAAAAAGATCACTTTGCAGCTACCTCTTGCAGCAATAACCTTATCCATTATATTTCCATGATGCTACAAACTGTGTGCTGCGAACCCTTTGTTTTCTGACTAGACCAAACCCTCCTTGACATTGCTTCACCCATGTATGAGGTTTTAAATTTTCAAAGTCATTTTCCCCTTCATACATGTGAATTTTTGCAAACTTGTCATAAAACCTAGTCCAAATTGCGCGCTACGAACTTTTGCTATGAACTCCATCGTGCGTTGTGAACCCTCTATTTTATACAAAGTAGCTACAATTTTTACCTGACTGTAGCCTCATTCAATTTGGGATTCTGTTCTTTTCTTCTCACCTCCTACTTGCAGCATATTCATCCTCACACTGTTTCTATGCATGAATATTTTATTCAAGTAAACCCTAAGTTGTGCCATTTCTATCAAAAACCTTATTTTCTTGTTTTTATCATATATCTAATAACAAGATATTATAAGAGGGTAAAGGGTTTTCAAAACAAGCTATCATGGACAATGAACAAGGTAATAAGTTTTACAAAGGGGGAGAAATTGTCAAGGATGAACCACATGACATGCAACTTATAAATTCTGAACCATTTTCCAAGGAAGCATTCCAGAGAGTGGGTTGCATTATTTTTTGTGAAAAAAATGCAAAGAGGACATCCTGAGGTAGAAAAAGGAATTTGGATACGTTAGCTCGTGTGTCTACTAGAAGCACGAGGAAAAGATGAATACAAAATATTATGTTTACATTAGCATCATTTTTCCATGGTTCACTTTATTGCCCATACTTATAACCTGAGTGATGATTTTTGTATTAAACTGAGGTTACCATATTCATATGACTTCTAAAAAAGGTTACTTCATGTTCCAGAAGATTATAATAGGTTCTAGAAGGATTTCCCAACTTGTTGGGCAAGTTTTAAAAGTTGAAATAAATTTTGAATGTAAAAACGCACCTATAGGAAAGTTTGTAGCACGTGTTATCAAAGGCGCTGTGAACTGGTAATTTTAGGACAATTTGTAGCGAATTAGTACACAAGAGAGTCATTTTTTCATCATAACTTTTAAATGTCGATCTGGGTTCTTCTGAAATTGTTTTTGGAGATGAATCATAATATCATGGACTTTCTGAGAAAAAGTCATTCCGACCCAGTTCGTCGTTTGGGATAAAAGTTGAAATAATCATCTATAGGAAAGTTTGCACCAAATCTTGAAATTGCGCTACAAACTATAACAATTTGATAAATTCGAGTTGTAGGAGGGTTGCCACCTGTCTAAGGGGGATCAAATTGTTTCATAGGAGGTAGTTGGACATGAGGGACATCTGTTCTATCACCAGATCAAGCAGCATGACCTTAAAAAAAAAAAAACATTTATCACAATAGACAAGATCCAAAAAAATAGGAGCTTGGTGAATTTTTTGTTTCACCTTATTGTATCATCTCCTAGAGAAAAGGGAATCCAATGCAACCACTTGGGATTCAACCCCTTTTGAGTAGGAAGGATTGATACACTATAGATAGCAGTGGTTTTGTTGAGGAAAGGGTTGGATTCATGATCCAAGAGAGGAGAGAGTTGGAGGAGCAATTTAGCTGCTTATTTGTAAGCCTGAGGGCCTGCTTGTAATCAACATTTCTGCCATTAAATATTCATGAGAGTTGTTTATCATATTGTATTCTTTGTTTTCCATTTCTCTTGTCATCCTCTTGCTTGAATATATTGTAGGTTTTGATTATCATAACTTCCATTGATTAATGGATTCATGAACAATAGAGGATCTACTGTAGCTTTCCCATTAATCATTATTTATTGTTTAAGCACTCTTTAATCTATTTGCAGAAAGGATCTTTGTATGATGGATGTTCTACATTTTTTCATATTCTCTATGCTTCTACCCATAATTATATAAAACCTTTATCTAGTATATAGTTTAACTACCTTTGATTTGTAGGATGTTATGACTCCATTCCCAATGGAATGCCTCTGCAGACATTTTGTTTCCCTCTCCCTTTCTTACTCAGTCTTGCCGATCCACTCAAGTATAAACCTATTTTAACCATTTATATTCTTATGGGTACCGGGCTTGTTCTTAAAGCAATTTAAGAACAACTCTTGATGCTAATGGGCTCAATAGCGAGATTCCCAGGGTGAAGTTCACAATCTAAAAGGAAACATAAGTAATGTTGAAAGAATTGATAACCAAGTGGATAATTTGCAGCAAAATTCTCTGATATGATCGACATATATACAATTTCCCTTTCATTTGGTGAAACAATTTCATATTTCTAGGAACCCAACAACAAAGTTTGATGGAAACACACAACCCAAACATTTTTTAAATCATTCACATGAAAAATTCCACCAACACTCAACCTCTTTGGATTCCCAACCATGAATAAGTCCCTTGGACATTTGTAAACACCAAGTTTTTCAATCTCGGAAATTACATTCGATAATTTTCAACAAAGTATCAAATTTTCCTTGCCATGAAAGATGATTATTAATTCCAAATATTCAAATGAATTCAACAATTTAATATGATGAGGCAAGCATATAATATTATAGCTATTGAGGTAGATTAGGATAATCACATTGGCCAAAAGTGACTCCAAACATTATTTCTTTGAAAGATATTTTGATGAGATATATATCAAAGAGCATATCATAAACCATATATGATATAGAAACAAGGACACGTTTCTAATTCATTGTTGAATTGATAAATGACATGATTGATAAATTCCATAGATTAGTAGCATACAAATCTTTGCAAGGTAATCCCCACATAGAAAATTGTTCAAGGTAATCCAATGCATAGAAGTTAAAAAATAACACTTCCCTAAGTTGTCCACACATGTTTCTAGTCTATAGGGAAGAATGTCTTTTGTTGCTAGTTACTCAATCCATTTTTTCAACCTACACAAATAACAAAGAATCCAATTTTCAACAAGTTGACAGCTTGATAAGAAAGTTCTTCCTCAAATGGCTGGCACTTAGAAAATAAAATTATCTACAAGCGGAAATAAATAAAGAAATTAAAACTAAAACTATTTGAAAAAAACACTAGAAAGGAAACTCATCGAAGTTCTTCAATCCTTAGTCTACACTAAAACTACGCTAGCTGAAAACAATTTAACAAAATAAACATCGACATAACTCCAACCGTCGACATAACTCCAAACCTATGATAAAATAAATATCAAAAGGGATTAAAATGGATTGGAATGGTTGTAATATGAGATGAAAAGAATTTTAATCTTGAAACTTTGATTAACTGTGTACTGAACGACAAGATCAAAACTCAAAGGAAACCCAATCTAAGAAAAATATTTCCAATTAGAAATCATTTAATAAAAAAATGTCAAATTGGAAAATTTTAAGTGTTTATTTTCATAACAAAAAGGAACTATTGTGAGTAACATTTTTTTTAAAATTCCTTTTCATTTCCCTATTAGATGATAATTTGTCCATAACATAATTACTACAGGAAAATCAAGAATGAAATGGTATGGAGGACAATCAGAAAATTAATGCAAATACATAGCTTAAAAGCTTTGAGAGAATGACAACTAAAATTCCCCCCTTTGTGGAAAATAATTCAGCACAAAAACTCGTTCGAGGAAAAATGTTAGCAATACAACTCCATTTCTTGATGAGATTCCTTTTATTTCCATCCAACAAGTCTTTTATTAAATAAAATTCAAAAAACAAAAAACTAGCTAGAGACTATAAACAAAATCAGATTACTCTAATCAACTAAAAGAAAAATAACCTACAATTGTAATTTATTAAAAAGTCAGTTTTGAAGATTTTATTCATTGGGTACATGTTGGAAGAGAGAAATATAAATCCTTACTCATAAGAATAAATAATTTCTTACAACTGAATTTATTGAAACCTAAAAAATGTAAACTACAGTGGAAAACTATGCAAAGAAAAGGGACTAGCCCAATCTATTCTACTCCCATCCTACATTACACTGGCTGATAATGAACTATGTGACATCATAATGCCAATGTATCCATTCATGCAACTCCAATCCTGCAAACACATGCTCATTAAGAATTAGTAACATAAATTGTAGTAGTAGGCTACAAATAAGAAGAATTAAATCATTACAAACTCTATCCATCATAATAAAAGTGTCACAATTAATATTCATGGCAAAACTAGATGAATGATATGTTGAAATATTGGCCAATACTAAGAGGGGGGGTGAATCAATATTGCTTATTTTTAAATATTTTTAATAATTAATAATTATTAAACTTATTAATCACAACAATTGATCAACAATAATGTACTGATTTTTTTTTTAAATATAATAATAACAAAAGCACAAGTTACAATGTGTAGGAGACACCAATCTCTCTTCTTTTGAGAACCAACTCTAAGAAGCACCAACTCCCTATTTTCAAGCATCACCTTGAGGAAGCATTGACTCCCTTTTTTTCAAGCATCATCTTGAGGAAGCACCAACTCCCTTTTTTTCAAGCACCAACTCCCTTGTTTCAGGCTTCAACCTGTAGAGGACTCCAATCCTCCCTTGCTCCTCTCTTCCACCCTCACTTCATGTGTATGTTTCAGGTTTCATATACTTCCTTTGACTTTGCTTCTATTTTTTTTTCTTCTGAATTAGACCACAGAGACACTCTCCTTCCATTATACCTTTCCATTTATATAATATTCCAACAAGTATGAATTTGAAACATTGTGTCTCTTTGTATGAACCAATGCAACTCTTCATTTAATTTAATAATAATGCTAACATTTTGTCATTAAATTTTTTGTCTTTAATTCAAAAGACTTCAAATCCCTTGTAATTTGTTCATCATTAATGGAATATCTAAGTGTTAAAAATGGATTACTGTGGTTGTAACAGTTCTTTGAAAAAACTCTCATCCCGAGGTGTTAATTATCTTTAATCATATTTTTAGCCTTTATGAGTCGATCTAAGTTATGGATTGACTCTTCTTATTTTGGTTTCAAACTTCCATATTGATCCAATGATCTACGATCAATCTTCCTTGTCCATTGTCAATCCATAGTATTTATGATTTCATTGTCTATCGACCTCAACCATCCAATAATTGTTCCTCTACAATTACTCTGGGCATATTGTATTTGCTTGATCATTGATGATCAATATGTTTGATCTGTAAACCAAAGGATTATAGTCTATTTGTTTCACCAACATGGAATTCTCTATTTAAAACAATTATAATTCTGGTTGTTTATATGAAGGGAAATTCTTGACCACTAAAGCCACAAGTCGATTCGGAAAATAAAATAGAGTCGATCACCTGAAAGTCGAAATGGAAAAACGAGTCAGCCAAATGCAAATTTGGTCGAGGAAAAATAAGTTCACCAAAGTAGATTCGGAAAATAAAATAGAGTTGACCACCTGGAAGTCAGAATGGGAAAAATGAGTTTGTCAAAATGCAAGTCGGATCGAGGAAAAGTAAGTCGACTGAAGTCAAGTTGACCAAGGGTCAAGAAATGCAAGGCGAAGTCGAAGGAAATGCAAGTCAAAGTCGAAGAAAATGCAAGTCTAAGTCAAAGGCAATGCAATTCGAAGTTATCCAATTCAAAGTCGAAGGAAATGCAGGTCAAATTTATCCAAGTCGAAGTCGAAGGCAATGCAAGTCGAAGTTATCCAAGTCGAAGATCAATAAGTCTAATATAGACTCTCATACCAGACCCTTTTAAACATTTTATTTAGCACCAGATTTTGATCTTTCCCCTTTGCATTTAGATAGGACAAATTTAGTATCCATAAGTAATCATTGATTAGACAATGCATGCGTCTGACAATATCATATGCACAATTTTGATTATGATGACCATAATATTGATCTCTTTGCATCAATTCCAATACCAACATCACATACGCTCTTTGACATTAGTGTCAACTTCATAACATTATGTCCAATATTGAGCATATTGATCTACTTTGACATAAATTCCAACACCATGTGCAACATTCTCCCCCTTTGGCATTGATGGAAACACAATAAAAAACCCCTTATTTCTTCATTGGGTTTTACTGTTTCTCCTCCCCCTTTGACAGTAATGACAAAAGGGATGTTTCTTTGATTCCTTTGAGGTTATACTCCCTTGTCCATGTACTCCTCCTTTGATGAATCTTGTGCAATTCAATTAGATATGGAGATTACCCCCAATTTCTATCTAAGGTATTCAAAATTACTCCTGAGTAAAGGTTTTGTGAATATATTTGCAATCTGTTCTTTAGTATCAACATATTCCACTTTGGCTATCTTTTGAGAAACTTGATCTCTCAAAAAATGGTATTTAATTGGGATATGGTTAGTTTTAGAATGCATAACAGGATTCTTAGAAAGATTTATAGCACTGGTATTGTCACAGTTAAGAATAATTGGATGATCATACTTTACTTGTAGCTCTTATAAGGTTTGTTTAATCCAAATTACTTGAGTGCAGCAGGGTAGCAACATTATATTCAGCTTTTGTTGTTGACAGTGATATAGATGTTTGCTTCTTACTTAGCCATGATACTAGACACTTTCCTAGGAATAATTCTCCTCCACTGGTTCTCTTCCTATGATCCACACTACCAACCCAATCTACTTCAGTATATGCATTTAATGTAAAATATTTTTTTTTTTTGGATACCAAAATCCAAAATCCAAGGTAGCTCTTAGATATCTGAATATCATTTTTGTTGCCTTCAAATGAGTCTCTTTAGGTGCAGAATGAAGTCTTCCTATTAGTCCTACAACTTGTATGATATTAGGTCTTATTGTTGTTGCATATAAAAGGCTACCAACCATAGATATGTACATAGTTTGGTCTACCTTCGGTGAATCATCATCTAAGCTTAGTTTGCATCCTGTAACCATGTGAGTGCTCATAGGTTTGCAATATTCCATTTGAAATTTCTTTATCATTTATTTGATATATTTTGTTTGGGATATGAATATCCCTTTGTCTGTTTGAGTAACTTGTAAACCCAAGAAGAATGTTAGTTCACCTAGCATAGACATCTCAAATTGTTTCTACATTTTTTTAGCAAACTGTTTTTCAATATAGTTAAATTACTTCCAAAAATGATATCATCCACATATACCACAACAACAATCATATTTTTTTCTTCAATTTTGATATATAGGTTGTTGTCAGTAGTCCCTCTCTTGTATCCTTGTTGTTGTAGATATTTATCAAGCCTTGAGAACCATGCTCTAGGAGCTTGTTTAAGACCATACAAAGCCTTTTTTAGTTTACATACATAATATTGATTTTATGTCCACTAAAATCCTTCAGGTTGTTCTAAATAGACTTCTTCCTCTAAGGTTCCATTTAGAAATGTTGACTTGACATCCATCTGATAGATTTTGAAGTTTTTGAAGCATGCAAATACCAAAAACATTATGATAGCTTCTAATATTTCCATTAGGGCAAATGTCTCCTCAAAGTAAATTCCTTCAACTTGGGAATATCCCTTGCATACTAATCTAGCTTTGTTCTTTATAATCTATCCATTTTCATTAATTTTATTCTTGAAAATCCATTTGGTCCCTATCACATATTTTTATTTTGGTCTTGGGACCAGTTCCTAGGTTTGATTTTTCTCTATTT
>JZKD02S1968667.1:423307-444553 GCA_000966675.3 Picea glauca | reverse complement strand
TAATCATTTCCTTTGAACAATGGTGCTTTGTTGGATGACATTCCTTCTTGTTGATCCATTGGATTTCTCATAATATTCCTTCAAGTGGTTAGACTGTGGTGAAGGAAACTGCTCTGATACCAATTGTTGAAATATTGGCCAATACTGAGAGGGGGGAGGTGAATCGGTGTTGTTTCTTTTTGAATATTTTTAATAATAATTAATTATTAAACTTATTAATCAAAACAATTGATCAACAATAATGTACTAAAAACATAAATTAAATATAATAATAACAAAATCACGAGTTACAATGTGTAGGAGACACCAATCTCTCTTCTTTTGAGAACCAAATCAAGGAGACACCAATCCCTTTTTTAGGGCACCAACTCCCTATTTTCAAGCACCAACTTGAGGAAGAACCAACTCCCTTATTTTCAAGCACCAACTTGAGGAAGAAACAACTCCCTTGTTTTCAAGCACCAACTTGAGGAAGCACCAACTCCCTTATTTCGGGATTCAACCTGTAGAGAAATCCAATCCTCCCTTGCTCCTCCCTTCCACTCTCACTTCATGTGTATGTTTTAGGTTTCATATACTTCCTTGGACTCTACTTTTGTTTTTTATCTTCTGAATTAGACCACATAGACACTCTCCTTCCATTATGCCTTTATGTTTATACAATATTCCAACATGTATGAATTTGAAACATTGTGTCTCTTTGTATGAACCAATGCACCTCTTCATTTAATTTAATAATAATGTTAACATTTTGTCATTAAATTTTTTGTCTTTAATTCAAAATAATTCAAATCCCTTGTAAGTTGTTCATCATTAATGGTATATCTAGGTGCTAAAAACAATTTATTGTTTTTGTAACAGTTCTTTGAACAAACCCTGATCCCGAGTTGTTAATTATCTTTAATCATATTTTTAGTCTTTATGAGTCGATCTAAGTTATGGATTGACTCTTCTTATTTTGGTCTCACACTTCCATATTGATCCAACAATCCATGATCAATATTCGTTGTCCATTGTCGATCCATAGTATTTATGATTTCATTGATTGTCGACCTCAACCATCCAATAATTGTTCCTCTACAGTTACTCTGGGCATATTGTATTTTTTGGATAATTGTTGATCAACATGTATGATCCATAAACATGAGGCTTATATCCTATTCGTCTCACCAACATGGAATTCTCTGTTTAAAACAATTATAATTCTAGTTGTTTATATGATGGGAAATTCTTGACCACTCAAGCCACAAGTCAATTAAGAAAATAAAATAGAGTTGACACCTGAAAGTCAAAATGGAAAAATGAGTCAGCCAAAATGCAAGTCAGGTCAAGGTAAAATAATTTGACCAAATTTGAGTCGGAAAATAAAATAGAGTCTACCACCCAGAAGTTGAAATGGGAAAATTGAGTTGGCCAAAATGCAAGTCGGATCAAGGAAAAGTAAGTTAACTAAAATCGAGTTGACCAAGAGTCAAGAAATGCAAGTCGAATTTGAAGGCAATGCAAGTCGAATTTGAAGGAAATGTAAGTCAAAGTTATCCAAGTCGAAGTCGGAGGAAATGAAGGTTGAAGTTATCCAAGTCGAAGTCGAAGGCAATCCAAGTGGAATTTATTCAAGTCAAAGTCGAAGGAAATGCAAGTCGAAGTTATCCAAGTCGAAGATAAAGAAGTCTAATAGAGACTCTCATACCAGACACTTTACACATTTTATTTAGCACCAGATTTTGATCTTTCCCATTTGTATTTATATAGGACAAATTTAGTATCCATAAGTAATCATTGTTTAGACAATGCATGCATTTGACAATATCATATGCACAATTTTGATGATGTTGACCATAATGTTGATCTCTTTGCATCAATGGCAATACCAACATCACATACCCTCTTTGACATCAGTGTCAACTTCATAAAATTATGTTCAATATTGAGAATATTGATCTCCTTTGACATTAATGGAAACACCATGTCCAACACAAGATCCCTCAAACCATGACTCAATTCTATTATAAAATCTACAATGATCATCATAAAATTGGTGGGGGGACTTCACGGGAGAGTAGCATACCTTCAGAGAACTATATATGAAACTACCATGAGTTTGTGATCATGCAGATATAATTGTTACTTTCATAATACAAGACAAAATAATGAGAACTTGACATAACCATCGATCTAGACCAAAGTGCCTCATTGTCTTGGCAAGCCTTCCTGGACTCATACTTCAAATAACCAACAACTTGGGACAAATTAGTGGGATTTAATACTATACATGGAACATTCCCTCTCATGGCATAAGGCATATCATTAAGACTATGGTGGCGACCACTAATATAAGATATCTCAACTAATTGGCTACTTGTACAAAAACATTCTCTATTAATAAAAAAAACGTAGTAGACTTTAAAGAAGGCAAAGTATAATATACATCTTCTCTAGTATTTCCTTCATTCCATGTAAAATGTTGTTAAGGCAGTAAGTTAACAAATTCAAGGGAAGAGGACTT
Organism: Picea glauca; assembly: GCA_000966675.3. Lineage (NCBI taxonomy): Eukaryota > Viridiplantae > Streptophyta > Pinopsida > Pinales > Pinaceae > Picea > Picea glauca. Next base: position 442,047 of record JZKD02S1968667.1, on the reverse strand, counting down.
ATCCCCTCTATCTTCTACATGTATATTACCATCATCTTGTACTTTACTAAAATTTGGCCATGTATCATGAGTTCAAAAATGGTCCTAAATAGTTTCATGCACAACACAACCATTAAAATGATCAGGGTACAAAGAATAATAAGTAGAAGAATTAAGACAATGAAATGCCTCTCTATTAGGAGAAATATTTTCAAAGGTAATCTCTTTGAATAGTATCACTTCTTGAGTAAGAACATAAATGATCGGTTTTTATTGTGAATTGGTAGAATCCGTGCTAGGAATCATTTCATAGTCACCACTTTCTCCCTTTTCTGAGCAACATGTCAATTGTTGTTCTGAATATTCTATGTATTGTGTACATATTTCTTCTCCTTGAGTTAACTAATTAGAATTATTTTGTCTCTATTAGACTTCTTTATCAATTGACAAAACATGACACTTCCTTATCTATTAGACAAATGAGAGTCTCAATTGAGTCTCAAGTGTCATGTTTTGTGTGCCCAAATTTTATTCCTAAATTAATTGATAAGCATTCTTGTCTTTCTCCTTTAGAAAATATGAACATAAAACGATATCCAAGACATGTTGATGTTCATGGTTAGCAAGAAAAGATAAGAGAAAATCATTATAACTTTGAAAACAAGAGGGTTCAATAATGATCTCAAGGATATAATAAATAATATGGTCAGAGGTGATGACCCTAAGAAGTTTTTATTGTATCTCTTTACTAAAACCAAGGGGAGAATGTTCTACACCACAAACACGAGCATCTAAATTATATTCAATCTATTCCATTACCGAGGTAGTTGTCAGTTCTATAGGCTCATGACAACTTTCTTAATGATTCTCCATAGTTTCCTCCTCTACTTCCTGTGATGGAAAAGACATAATAGGACAATGAGAACCTAACATAGCCATCGATGTGACCCAATGTGTCTCATTATCAATAGAAAAAACTTCCTTTGAGTCAGCTTCAAAAAAACATGAACTCAAATTTATTATACAAGAGGGTTATTTGTCGTCACTGAGAAAAAATGGGGGAATGGAATGATGAGATGATACATATGCTTCTTCCGAAAAATAATATCGTATCTGATCTATATCCTTCGGGGTAAAGAAAATTCCAAATGTATTTTTTTCAACCAAGTCGTTAGTATCTTCAAAATTTTCATGTAAATCCAAATCATCACGTAACTAGCATCAAGGCATGATTCAAATTCTTCAATCATTGGCTGATCTCGTTCATTAGAAATATAAATCAAAATTAGAAGTGAATCGTTGACTAGGGGCATATCATAAAAATGAAAAAATTAGAGAATAGACATAACCTTAAAGAAAAGTCTTCAAAAGAAGAGAATAGAAGAAGAAAAGCCTAGATTCAAAAGATTCATTTTTTTTTTCAAAAGTATTCAAAAGAAGAGAATAGACATAAACTTAATGAAAAAATTAGAGAATAGACAGAACCATAAATACATCTCCATAAATGGATTAGGGAAGGAGCCATTAATAAACAAATAAAAATTAACAAGAGAAGACTTCACAGGCTCAACTTGTCATTTGGCCCTCCTTCCAGTGCCATTTCTATTGACAGGTCCAAATGGCTAGTCAAGAAGGTAAGGGAAAATGCTTGAGGGAAAGTCCCAATTAGACTCACTCTCATTTGGGATGGAAAAATCCAAATAGTATGTGGGCTTGGTTTCCATTATGAATTAAAAGAAGGAAAAGGGAAAAATAGTAAATTGTCCCCCAAAGAATTCTAATTAATTCTAAATCTAATCTAATTAAAACAAATACAAACTATCTATTTTGTCTATTTCTAACCTATACTGCAGGAGCAGTTCTAATAAATAGACACAACATAAAATGGTATTACAGACTACAGAAATAGTCATGTCAATCCGTAATACATTAAAACAATAAAGCTACATGTCGAATCACAAATAGTTGCAGATCTAGCCTATAAAATTACCACTGTATCCATTAGAAATCATAAATTTATAAGCATGCTAAATAATGTGTACAAAAATAGTCCGCATAACAAATCATTCAAGAAACTCATGAAACAACAACACATGTATATTAGTCCCATAGAAGGTCGCAAACATTTATGATCCCAAAATGCCTTCTTCTCTTTATTGGATTAGAGTTAATAATACCATTCGAAGCTACAATGGGAAAAATTCCATATTTTCATACAACATGTTCTCTTTTATAAAATAAGAGAGACTCTTCAGTTTTTGTCATTGTTCATTTTTTTTAGTTACAACTTTTCATTTCATCTCCTTTTGTTTTTCAGTTACAACTTTTTGTTTCATCTCCTTTTGTTTTTCAGTTACAACTTTTCGTTTCATCTCCTTTTGTTTTTTAGTTACAAATTTTCATTTCATCTCCTTTTGTTTTCTTATCATACAATTTGAATTTCCCTTAAATTTTCATTAATAAATATATGAACAATACATTCAAAACTTAATAAGACTCTTAAAGTTGTCAAATTCTCGCTCTAGGAAGCCTGATTCATAATCATTGAATATTTATCCAACTCTATTCCACTATCTCTTCTTCTTTTCTCTTCGATTTTTTTGGGTGTTTTCTATTATTAATCGGGAAAAAGGGATCCTACCAAAACATTGTTCTTTTCTCAATATTTTCAATGGGCCATCTCACGCCTAATTTGTTCGCTTGAAACTTGAGATATGGTTTGCTGAACATTGCATAATCCATTTTTTAATCAAATTCATGCCTTCTTTTTCCTTGAATTTTTCGGGCATTTCTTTTTCTGATCCAACTTTAACTCCTCTTCTAACATGTTCTCCTCTTTGATATATTCCAACAATCCTACTCTTTCCTAATTTGGCTTCATGCATCATGAGTTACGGTTGTTGGAAGTCGACGCTCAACAGTCGTTGATATGCACATGGGATTGATTTGACGTGTTGATATTCAACCCTAAATAATTATCCAACATGCATTGGATGGATTGAGTGTGAGTAGTTTATAATGTTTTCCCCAACCTTAGTAAATTGTGTGTGAAGCTAGGGTAGACATCGAACCTTGAGCCCAGGTAGATATTTTTCCTGTAAACCAGAGTAAAATAGAAAATAAATAAAATAACCTTATATCATGTCTGAAAAATAATAAATTCTAAAAGTCAATCTATATCCAAAATTCATGAAGCATGAAAACCCCAAAGTAAAACCTCTGATACAGATTCCTGAAAGGTCAATTTCTGATGGGTGAATTTTCAAAGGTGGTCTAGGAGGAAACCTAAGGTAAATTATTGATAGGTAAGTTTTTGATGGGTGAATTTCCAAAGGTGGTTCAGGAGGAAGGGTTTTGGAAAATACGAAAATGTGCCTAAGGGTAAAGTTTGATGGGGAAATTCCCGAATGGTAAAATTTCGATTCAAAAGGGGAGAAGCCTGAAATAATAATAAAATATTCTAAGGAGGACAAGTCTTTGGAAACTATAGGATTTCGGAAAATGTGGTAAGCATGTCCTAAGGGGGAAATCCCGAATAGTAAAGTTTGATAGGATTTGTGGGGGAAAAGTAATAAAATAAAATAAAATAATAATAAAAAGTATTAAACTAAAATAAAATAGAAAAATATCGAAGAAATATAAACTACAATTTGGAACTTTGGGATAAATGCATAAAAAATAAAATTAAAATGAAATAATAAATTAAAATGAAACTACATACATACATATAAAATGAAAAATCAAAGTGTATCCAATTCTATCGGGAATTTGGGAAAAGCAATAAAAAATATCCCTACATAAATAAAGAGATACAAATTGTGGACTTAGGTATTTTTCTAGAAAATGCACGTTAGGTAAATTCAATCCTCAGTGTAAAAAGTTATTGGATAGTTGGTTGTCATTGATGTTGTTGGACAATTGGTTGTCATTGATGTCAACAAGCAATGGTTGTCATTGATGTCAACATATGTGATGGGTGTTTTTGGAGAAGTCTCTAAAGTGCCCCCCTTAGCTCTAAGCATGGCCCTCATGGGAAGACACTTTGAAAAATTCTACACGAAACCCATAGGTGTGGTCATGAGACCCGAAGTTGTTTGAGGAATAAGGACATGAAGGACAATGTAAATGCATGTAACACACCCATAGATGGATAGTCCTTGTCATGTCCTTTCCAACTATAGGTCGAACGTCACATAGTTACTCATGGTTGAGGACTTATGTGGTCATGAAGTTGGCAGCCATGAATATGGGTTAATAATCCCCTAATTGGTTGCAAGTCATTAATGAAAGGGTAAAGTGGTTGTAACCAGAAAGTTCAAGAAGCCCTAAAGTTAAGGAAAGAGGTTACTTAGAAAATGTATGTATACACCTCAAGAAGTCACTCATAAGTACATTCACACACACATTATATTGAACATGTTATGTGTGAGTAAGTGATTCTTATTTGAGGTAAACAAGGAGATCTAAGGTGAATTTTAGAGGGAAGAGGAAGTAAAGAAGAGGGAAATTCCAAGGGAGGATGAAGTCTTGTGATGATGTGTTCTAAGGTATGTTATTTAAAGGTCATGTTACCATTTTTACTATAACATTTTTTCTAGAATGATTCAAATAGTGAAAATTGGAGAAGGTTGAGAAGACATCTCAATATATATGTGGTAAAAATTTCATCTTTTGGGTCAATGTACTTTTTGCGATACACTTTGTGGAAGATGGGGTTTTTGACTAGTCCTGAAACTAGTCTCAAACAGGTGTTCTGGGTAAAACAACCATAACTTCTTCATAAAGGATCCAAATTATGTGAGACCAATTTAAGTGGAAAGATAACAGTCTATATTATCATATGTGATAGTTTCAGAATTAGATATCAAATATTGATCATGTGGCATGTTGTACAAGTTCGCTCTCCAAAATAGGAAAGAATTCATCAAGGTCTGTCATTTTTGCTATAACTTCTATTCTGAGAAGTTTCAGACCCTACAATTTTGAGGAGATGGAAGAAATATCTCAAAGTATCTGTGGTTAGAGTTTCAGACCTTAATTCATTACATGTATGGAGTAATTCTTGTTTAAATTTAGGGTTTGTGACTAATCCAAAACTACTCCCATGAGATTGAGGTAAAGTTTGATGAAGATGTTATTCTCTTGTTGTTGAAGTTGAGGAAGTGCTACATGTATGTAATTTTGTGTATCAAGTATGCTACATGATCATAGGTATGTTTTACATGTGTTATTGAGGGTTATGTTTATGGTACATGCTTGAGTCATGTATTGATGATGATGGTACATGATATGGTACACCTTTGTGATGATATGATACATTATTAGAAGTATATCTTGGATATATTGGTATCTAGTTTGGTATATGTCATGGTGATGTTATCACATGCTTGAGGCATATTTTTGAGACATTGACACATCTTGGATACATGGTACATGGTTGATGTATATGGTATGGTACAGGTTGATGTACATGGTATGGTACAGGTTGATGTACATGGTATGGTATAAGTTTTGGTACATGGTTAATGCACATGATTGATGATTAATGTGCATGGTTGATGTACATGGTATGGTACAGGTTGATGTACATGATATGGTACAGGTTTTGGTACATGTTATGGCGATGGTTTTGGTATCCATGTGAGTGGATATGGTTATAGTTGGTTGATGATGGTATATCTGCGATAGTTATAGTGACATGTCAGTTGACATGACAATGATAGGGACAGGTTGGTTGATGTGATAGTGACAAGTTGGTTCATGTGACAGTGACATATCGGTTGATGTATCAGTGAAAATGGTAGTTTCAAGTTGATCAGTGGTAGTGACAGTGAGTCTATACTTATATTTCAGGGTGGTAGGACAAGGCAAGGAAAGGGGTTTGTATCCTCCTTCTGGTTGGTGCCAAAGAATTTAGGGAGTTGGTGCTTCCTTCAGGTTAGTTCCTATAAATTAGGGGGTCGTATCCTCCTTCCAGTTGGTGCTGGAGAATTCAAGGAGTTGGTTCTTCCTTCAGGTTGGTTCTTATAAACCAGGGGGTTGGTGCCTCCTTCCATTTGGTGCTTCCTATGAATGTATTCTTGATATATATAAGAAAACATTCCATTTTTTTCTCCCATTTTTGTTTCCATGTAAATTCTAGTGTATTGCGCATTTGATGTGATATTGTTGATTGGTACTGCTTATGGTTATATGCTCATGATATATTGAATGAAATCATAAATGATATATTGTTGTTAAAGTTGAAGTTTATATATTGTGATTGAAAGTGGTAAAACGTGCTCATACTGATTCACCCCCCCTCTCGGTATTCCAACAAAAGTGATTTACCCACATAATTCCTATAATAAATGGGAAATTCAAAACCATGGGTAGGTTTGGAAAAATGATGGGTAGATTAGGAAAAACCATGGGAAATTAAAAACCATGTGTATATTTGTAAAACCATGCAAAATTTAAAATAAAAATAAATAAATAAAGAAATATAAAAGGAATTAAATAACAAAAATTAAAAATTAAAATAAAACTAATAAAACTGTACAAATTATATATACAAAATAAGAAAAATTAGGCTTGGTTCCACATGGGTCATGGTTCCATCACCGGAGAGGATTTCATACCTAGAGACAAAAATTGAAACAAAGCATATCATGCAGATTCCAAATACCCAGATGTTGAGTCAGGTAGACACACCGTATTGAGATTAAGATCGTGTGAATATAGATAAGACAAATGGTGAGAAGGAAATGGGTAAAGGGACAACATGTCACATGACATGTTAACGCCAAGTCAATGCCACATCAATTCCACTAAGAGTGAACCATAATATGAAAGGGATCTTGATGATATCCTAACACACGGGATACATCAATTCAATCAAAGGGAAATCATGAATGGAAAACCATGTTACCCTCTATTTCTAGAGGTGACTAAGGAGATGATGTCTCAAGGCTTTTACATTGAAGACATGGAGTGCCGATATCCAGTTGAGAAAACAAATCCTTCCTCTCACCACACATCACCATTGATTGGCAACAACTACGTCCACCACACTAGCTTTCCTCGCAAAGGAAAACAAGTATTGCTCCATGAGGTAACAAGTCCAGTCTTGTGGTAAGTGTCATTTTAATAATTAAATAATTTTAACATGTTGCAAAGGGTCCTTTCTTGATTTTGAAAACGTTTTCTTGGAATTTATGCGTTTTGCCTCATTTCACCTTAGTGGTTGACATGTTTTCCTAGTAAGTGGGTCACCCTCAGGAAAAGGGTTGCTACTAGGGAGTCTCATTGAAGGGTCACCATACCATTCCCATCCACACTTACCACTTTCCACGCTTATTCCCCTTCGTTTCCTCATCTTTTGGGTTTTTTGATCTTATTAACCTCAAGAAAGGCTTGTACCTAATTTCATGGGAAGAAGGGGCTAAAGGCCTAGAAGGGTTGTAGATGGAAAAATATAAGATCCATAAATTATCCTCTAGATGCTCACCCTAAGGTCCAGAGAGCAATGAAACACTTCTCCATAAAAATGAAGGACCTGTAAAATAAAAAAACATAATTAAATAAATGTCCCGCTTGTTGAGGGAATGCATTTTGCAATGCATTTTACTTTCCTTGCACATGACACTCTGTGTGTTCTTAGCTTCAAGTGGAATTGTGGTGCTCCTTAGTTTCCATTGCACATAACACTCAATGCTTTGGACCATAATCAATTAATGGAAAATAAAGGGCTTGGAAAATTTTTGCATTGCAAATGAGGATGCAACACACCCTCTATAAAGGCACCCATAAATGAGACAAAATGAGCCTTTGTATGTCAAGAAATCCCATGCCCAAAATTCATACCCCCATCCACCCCATACTCTTTTACATGACTTAAAGAGGATCTTCCTGGGAAACACTCCTTGACTTGGGGAATGACCTACCCAATAGGGCACCATGACAAACCTCCCATACTTAAAGTTGGCAAGTTGTATAAGGTCTTTGAGCATTTGTTTATTTTGAAAAGGAGGGATTTGATGCACATGTTTGGGTGGTTCTTTTATTAAACATGGCTTACTTGTCATGATACATGTGACTTGTTGACCCTTGGAGGGCGTACTTGTTTGTCTTTTCAAGACCTTTCCAAGTGAAAGTTATTGTATGGAGGGACTAGGTCAGTTAGACCTTCATAGAGGCATGAATCCCACATGATGAATGATGCAACCTCACTCATTGCACACTTGATATGATGAATGTTTCCTTTGGAGGAATTTGGACAGCATGTGATGATGACATTGTGGCCCCTAACACCTAAACATTGGCCTTGGGAGGCCTAGGATGTCATACCCTAGCCCTTGACGTCACCTTGGATGATGGGGTTTTGATGGTGTTTGATGGTTCTAGTGGTGATGTGATGTGATTTGATGGAGATAGATGCATTACTTTTACCTCTAGTACATGACGAGGTGAGACACAAACTTTGGAGGCCAAACAATCTTCATTTGGAGGCTCAACGTCTCACCTTTGAGGCTTAGCGTCACCCTTTAGGGCATGCCATCATCCTTCTAAGGGGTTAATATATGTAAATTTATATTTTTAAGTTGTGAAAGGAAAATAGAGGAGGTCAAACTCTTCTAATTTTTTGTTGACTTTTTAAAAGTGGACAAATTGGTTTTAGGTGACCTCATATAAATAGAGATCACCTCACTTTCATTTTATCATCATGGTTTAGAGAATTGCATACTCTCTTGGCTGAATTTTTCCCCCTACTTGGGCAATTTTCTCCACCTTGTCTCTTGTTCTTTTGGATGCTTCTACTTATCTATTGGTGAAAGAAGGCTAGCTCTATCTCTTGATTCTTGTTTCTTGGCAATTATGGTGGAATATTATTTATAAGTAAGGGTTTTTCATGCTATCTCTTGAAATAGGTAAGGAATTTATGAAATTTTGTTGTTTATTCTTGGTTTTAAGGTCAAATTTTGTTAAACCCTTGGAGGAGTATAAGGGAATACAACCTCCATCAAGATCTATCTTTATTGTCATTGAAAAGGCTATTTTGCAAAGGTTGCTACTATGAGTAAAAGGGATTACACCCTTGTAGATTTACCTTGATAATGTTTGTTTTCTCTAGGGAGTAAAAAGGCTTACACCCCTAGAGAACTAATAAACCCTAGCTCATAAAAAAGAGACCCCATAACCCAATAGATAATGCACTAATCTACTTGCATGGGAGATTGAATATTATACATTGGTAAATGTGATATCAAGGAGTTTGAATTGTTTAAGTTTGGAATTTGAATTTAAGCTACATTGTGCCCTAAGGGTGTCTTCATTTTCCAAGTGATCTCATCACTGTAATAAAATTTATGCTACAACCAATACTCATCCTCTTTTCATTCTTTACTCACTATTCTACCGCTAAATTTCACTTGTAAAACTTGGTAATTGTTCTAATAGTTATAAGTTGTCTTTTGGGTGGTTTACTTGTTGATTTTAGTGGCTAGAAATTGTTGTCATAGCAATAGTTTGATACGTCCATAAGGATGTTACAAATTTTGTTGATAACACCTACTAACAACCAATAAATTTCTATCAAGGTCTTGCTCTAATTATTGGAAAATTGTCTACTCATCATTATCTTTATTTCCAACATCTTGCACTTGATTTTGATGGTTAATGTTTCAGCTATCAGAACTTGTTTAATGCTGATATATATATTTCCATATTGCTGCAAATTGGGAGAACAAGGTTACTTGTTGCATCCCCATTGATTTTGAGGCTTCTATTATCACATGTTGTCTTGTTTTGGGAAGGTTTTACAGTGTTTTGCAGTTGTACTAATTTGGAAACCACTCGTCATCTCACAGGACGCATTCTTAAGCCTTATTTCCACTCTTTATATTGACCTATGGGGGAATCCTTCATCTCTTTTCACTTTCCATCGCAACCCCCCTAGGGTCACCCGTGATTCCCCCCTTGTGGTGATTTTATTATCAATAAAGTGAGGGGAGTGTTTATCTAAGGCCAAATTGGGTAGATACTCTTGTAGTTGTCACACCTTTGTGGCTTGGGTTGGTATTTTACCAAACTACAATCCGTGTGATAAAAAACCCAATGGATGAAGTCCGATTGGATTTGGCATCTGATGGTCGGGAAGAATAAGAAACCATGCAAGTGAAGAAATATGATAACTCAAAGAGCCTATGGATATCATTCGATTTTCTCATAGAACAAGGTTGTGGGGAAGGTAATCCGATAGGATTCATGGAAAAGATAACCCAAACTGAACTCTCTGATGGAGCTCTTCCGCTAAGATAAATCTGATTGGCTCAACTGATCCAGGTGGATATTGGTGGCCGCCCACCTGTTCCAACTGGCTCCTCTTTTAATTTTTTAGTGCATCATGTTCTTCTATACTTCTTTGTAATTCTGAGTTCTACACTTCCAGGGTTGTATGAATCCCTACACATATTCCAGGTGGATATTGGTGGCCCCCCACCTAATCCAACTGGATTATTTTGTATGTTTTCATGTCAACACATATTGATGTACTTCCAGGGATGTTTTGGGGCACTAAACAATGTTTTTTTTTGCTCGCCATTATCAAACTGGAGATGTTGTCACAATTTGATGGTGCAATACATAGTTCTTGAAAACACCTTTCTAATGGGATATCACACACCTAAAACGGAGATCATATGCAAACGTTACGACCCCATGAAGTTAATGTACTAACTTACCCAAACGGGGCCCACATGACTTTTGGTGTTTCATCTCCTAGGGTTAGGTTTTTGGATGTCTAGGGTTTTGGCATTCATGTTTATCATAAAAAGGCCTTCATAGCCTCATTGTAATGATCTTATGGCAAATGAGCGTAGCCATCACATCTCTTCTCAGAGATAAATCTGTCACCATTCTAGCAAGTCTTGCACTTTATATTTTCACAGTCTCCTTATTCATTAATAGAAATCAAGTATTGTTGTTTTTCTCTGTTTCTGGAAATTTTCATGAGTATTTCATTGTAATATCTCTTCTCTCATTTCGTTTCGAATATAATGTGGATCAGTGGTATCAAAGTAGACTGCTCTTGATCATTTTTTAGTGCATGTCCCCGACGAGGTCCGAGTATAGCCAGTTGGGTATGAGTTTGTATCTCTTGAGGACAATCACTCTCGCACGCCCAAGAAACCATCGATGGTGACATAAAAGAAAAACGATGGAGAAAAAGATTCAATTAACATGTTTCTTGAGCAATATATTGCGTGAAAGAGGGACGAAATGATGGAGAAATTTTCACACATCCTTCAATGCCTACCGATAGCAACATACACATCTTCATCAAGCCACCATTTTGGAGGAAACTCTCCCTTCAAGGTACAAGTTAATTTTGATATTCCCATATTTGAGGGTCAGATAGATGTGGATTCCCTAGAAAAATGGTTAAATCTATTAGAAGATTATTTCTCTATTCAAAATTTTCCCAACAGGGAAAAGATCACCTTCACACTCCTCAAGTCTCTCCCCCATTTCAAACATTGGTGGGAAACTTACTGGGAGAAAAGTTCCAGAGAGGAATCTGGAATATATGGTGCCGATCCCACTTGGTATTTTTTTGTGGATGCGATCAAAGAACAATACTATCATGTTGATAACTATGAAGACCAATACATGAGATGGACCACACTGCGGCAAGAGAAGAGCTAAACAGTGTCGGACTTCACAAATACTTTCCATACCTTGTGCACCAATATGGGCATCAAATACTCCGAGGGACATATGGTTCTGAAATACCATGGGGATCTGCATAGGTACATCCAAACCAAAATGGATTTCCTAAACATATCATCATTGGGAGCTGCCTATCAATATGCTGTCAAAATCGGGCAGAAATTTTGGCATAAGAACAAATGGGAATTCAGGTTTGCAAATCTGCAACAACCAAAGCATAGTAAAGATGACCCTATCCAACAGCCTCTAGACAACCAGTCCAGGACATAGGACAAAAAGGGTAAAGTAAAGACAAAGAATGGCACTTAGAAGTGGTGTGACTTCCACAAAATCCCCTGGCACAACACCGATGAATGTTGCTCGAACCATTCATTGGTGGTCGAGGTCAAAGACATGGAGCCAAACCCTGATTCAGAATCTGATCCAAAAAATATTGAAAAGATATAGATCATCGACATAGACCCCACTGCTACTGTAGCGACCACAATAATTCAGCTAGAAGAACCAGTAGATCCTGAAGAGGGGGAGCACCTCTTCCATTCACAGATGTGGGTGAAGGGGACCCCATTGCATTTCATTGTTTATAATGGTAGCCAGAAGAACCTCATCTCACTTAAGGTCATCAAACAGTTGGGGTTGTTAACAACACCACACCCACAACCATACAACATTGGGTGGCTTCACCAGGGACACGATCTTCACGTTAGCCAACAGTGTCGCCTGTCCTATGGAATCCATTCATTCAAGGATGAGGTAGTGTGTGATATTACCCCTCTTGATGTCTGTGATGTTTTTTTGGGCCAATCATATAAGTGGAAACGTCATGATGTCTATGAGTCTAGACCACATAGTGTCATTATTACTATGGGAGGTCATCTCTACAGGATACCATAGGTAGTTCCGACTACTGCTCCACTGAAACAACACCACAAGGTAATCTCACATACTGCAAAATTCATCCTCTTCACAGTCTATTCAAAGGATGCATAGAAGACCACTACAACCACTGCAACCTCAACACCTTATATCCGACAAAAATATATTGTCAAAGAGATAGAAGATATTGTTTCTTCACCTACAATGGTGCCTACAGATTGCCCCATCCAACCCAGAGAAAAAATGTTGGTGGAACATATTCAACCCCTCCAGTAACAAGTTTGTGACAGTCTTCCACAAGCCAATAAGTACAACTTCTCCAACAAGGCACACAACTCACCAAGCGTCATATTCAGAAAATGATTTTTCCTCTTCCCTGGGAACTCAACGCAATGGAGACCATTGCTTCCTAAGGGGGGAGGATTGATCCAGGTGGATGGTGGCCACCCACTTGTTCCAACTGACTCCTCTTTTAGTTTTTAGTGCAACACATTCTTTTGTACTTCTTTGTAATTGTGGGTTCTACACTTATTGGGCTGTATGAAGCCCTACACATCTTCCAAGTGGATACTGGTGGCCCCCCACCTAATTCAAATGGCTTATTTTGTATTTTTTCATGTAAGCACATCTTGTTGTACTTCCAGGGTTTTTTTGGGGCACTAAACAATGTTTTCTTGGCTCGCCATAGTCAAACTATATACAAAGTCACGGCTTGACCATGTAATGTATATTTATTGAAAATACCTTTCCAATGGGCTATCACACGCCTAAAATGGATATCGTATGCAAAATTTATGACCTCAGTAAGTTAATGTACTAACTTACCTAGATGGGGCCCACATGAATTTTGGTTCTTCATCTCCTAGGGTTAGGTTTTTGGATGTCTAGTGTTTTTGCATTCATGTTTATCATAGAAAGGCCTTCAGAGCCTCATTCTAATCATATTCTGGCGAATGAGTGTAGCTGTCACATCTCTTCTTAGAGATAAAGATGCCACCATTCTAGCGAGTCTTGCACTTTGTATTTTTACAGTCTCTTTACAATTATTTCATTAATATAAATCAAGTATTTTTGTATTTCTCTGTGTCTAGAAAATTTCATGAGTATTTCATTGTAATATCTCTTCTTTCATTTCGTTCCGAATATAATCCAAATCAGTGGTATCAGAGTAGGATGCTCTGGATCATTTTTCAGCGCATGTCCCCGACGAGGTTCGAGTGTAGCCAATTGGGTCTCGATTTTGTCTCTCTTAAGGATAATCACTCTCACATGCCCAAGAAACCCTCTATGGTAGCAGAAAAGAAAAACAATGGAGCAGAAGATTCTATTAACCTATTGCTTGAGAAATATCTCACGCAGCAGGGAACGAAATGATGGAGAATGTTGCACACATCCTTCAATGCTTGCTGATAGCAATAAGTGCATCTTCATCAAGCGACCATTTTGGAGGAAACTCTCCCTTCAAGGTACAATTTAATTTTTATATTCCCATATTTGAAGGTCAGATAGATGCGGATGCCCTAGAAAAATGGTTAAATCTATTAGAAGGTTATTTCTTTGTTCAAATTTTTTTCAACAGGGAAAATATTACCTTCACACTCCTCAAGGCTCTCCCCCATGTCAAATATTGGTGGGAAACTTGCTGGGAGCAAAGTTCCACATAGGAAACTGGAATATATGGGGCCAATCCCACTTGGGAATTTTTTTTGGATGCGGAAAAAGAATAGTACTATCCTATTGATAACTATGAAAAACAGTACATGTGATGGACCACACTATGGAAAAGAAAAGAGCCAAACAATGCCAGAGTTCAAAAATACTTTTCATACCTTGCACACCAAGCTGGGTATCAAAGGCTCTGAGCGACATCTAGTTCTGAGATAACGTGGGGCTTTGCATAGGTACATCCAAACCGAAATGGATTTCCTAAACATCTCATCATTGGGAGATTCCTATCGATATGCTGTCAAAATCGAGCAGAAATTTAGGCACTAGAACAAATGGGAATTCAGGTTTGCAAATATGCAACAACCAAAGCACGGTAAACACGACCCTAACCAACAACCTCTAGAAAACCAGTCCAGGACACAGGACAAAAAGGTTAAATTAAAGATGAATAATGACACTGGGAAGTGGTGTGACTTCCACAAAATCCCCTGGCACAAAATCGATGAATGTCGCTCGAAATAGTCATTGGTGGCTGAGGTTAAAGACACGAAGCCGAACCCTGATTCAGAATCTAATCCAAAAAATATTGAAAACAAATAGATCATCGACGCAGACCCCACTACTACTATCACGACCACAACAATTAAACTAGAAGAACCAGTAGATCCTGAAGAGGGGGAACGCCTCTTCCATTCATAGATGTGGGGGAAGGGGACCCCATTTCATTTCATGGTTGATAACGACACCCAAAATAACCTCATCTCAACTAAGGTCATCAAACAGTTATGGCTGTCGAAAACACCACACCCACATCCATACAACAGCGAGTGGCTTCACCAAGGATGAGATATTCTCATCAACCAATAGTGTCGCATGTCCTATGCCATCCATCCCTTCAAGGATGAGGTAGTGTGTGATATTACCCCTCTTGATGTTTGTGATGTTTTTTTGGGCCAACCATATATGTGGAAATGTCATGATGTCTATGATTCTAGACCCCGTAGTGTCATTATTACTCTGAGAGGTCATATCTATAGGATACCAGAGGTAGTTCTGACTACTGCTCCACCAAGACAACACCGCAAGGCAATCTCTCATACTACAAAATTCATCCTAGTCATAGTCTGTTCAAAGGATGCACCGAAGACCACTACAACCACTGCAACCTCAACACCTTCTATCCAACAAAATATATTTTTCCTTCACCTACAATGGTGCCTACACAATGGCCCATCCAACCCAGAGACAACAAGTTGGTGGAACAGATTCAACCCCTCCAACAACAGGTTTGTGACAGTCTTCCACAAGCCAATAAGTACAACTTCTCTAATAAGGCACACAACTCACCAAGCGTCAGATTCAGAAAATGATTTCCCCTCTTCCCTGGGCACTCAATGCAATGGAGTCCATTTCTTCTTAAGGGGCAAGGATTGATCTAGGCGGATATTGGTGGCCACCCACCTGTTCCAACTAGCTCCTCTTTTCATTTTTTAGTGCAATACGTTCTTTTGTACTTATTTGTAATTGTGGGTTGTACACTTTCAGGGATGTATGAATCCCTACACATCTTCCAGGTGGATACTGGTGCCCCCCCGACTAATCCAACTAGCTTATTTTGTATGTTTTCATGTCAACACATCTTGTTGTACTTCTAGGGCTGTTTTGGGGCACTAAAAAATGTTTTTTTTTCTCTCCATAGTCAAACTATATATTGAGTCACAATTTGATGGTTTAATACGTAGTTCTCAAAAATACCTTTCCAATGGGCTATCACGTGCCTAAAACAGAGATAATATGCAAAATTTATGACCCCATGAAGTTAATGTACTAACTTACCCAAACGGGGCCCACATGACTTTTGGCGTTTCATCTCCTAGGGTTAGGTTTTTGGATGTCTAGGGTTTTGGCATTCATATTTATCATAAAAAGGCCTCCAGAGCCTCATTTTAATGATCTTTTGGCGAATGAGCATAGCCATCACATATCTTCTCAGAGATAAAGTTGCCACCATTCTAGCGAGTCTTGCACTCTGTATTTTTATAGTCTCTTTACAATTCTTTCATTAATAGAAATCAAGTATTGTTGTATTTCTCTATTTCTGGAATTTTTCATGAGTATTTCATTGTAATATCTCTGCTTTCATTTCGTTCCAAATATAATCCGGATCATCATCGGGTTTCGGTTTTCGGGAACTAGGATGAGAAAAGTAGTCTAACTTATCGATGAGGAGAGTCCAAATAGGTGGGTTCGATAGCCTTACAGGCTTTGGATCTTGGGGAGAACTATGAGCAAATGGTAAAGCATCTCCTCAATAGAGAGATCTTGATAAGGTAAGTCCAATGGTCTTGGTTCTTGATAAGGATGAAGATTCCATATGAGGGTCAAGGTTCAAACCATGGATCAAGTTCCTAATGAAATAGTAAAATACAATAACATTCAGGCCTTGGAAAGGAAGTAAAAATAGAAAATAATGTATACAGTGATAAAAGAAAATCTGATCGGGGTTCGAGAAAGACAAGGCTCAATTTTGAATGCTGGAGTCAATAAGGATCAAAATCTTAATTAGAGAGAATCCTAGCAAAGAGGAACAATATTAAGGGATTCCCACATGCATTTCAAGGTTGAAACAGTCAGATAGAGAAATATGGATTTTCCCAAGGCACACTTGAGGTTGCCAACTCTCTTTATCAATTAGAGGATTTTCTCTTGAGTGTCCAGTCTTCTGTGACCAAATGTATATAATATTCTGCTTATGCATGATCTTCTTGAGGACTTAAAACAATAGAAAAATCTAGTAAGAAAGTGACTTGGTAGCCTTATTCCTGCAACCACAGAAAGAATAAACGTTGTAACACAAGGAAGAAGATACTTGCTAGTACGTTATAAAATTTAGATTCCTTCTCATCACCATTTTACTCATCAAATGAAAAAGAGATGAAAAGAAAGGCTTGTTCAAACAATGATGAAATTAAAAGAATCAATTTCTTAGGTACAATGCATAAGAATTCAAAAATATCAATATGTTCTTCATTCAAGCCAACCGTATACTTCTGAATGATGCCATGGGATGACATTTCAAATTGAAGCACAATAATTCAGGAAGTCCTTAAAAGAAAACTCATTCAAGGCATAAGATGGAGCATCAAGCCTTGGATTCAAATAAGATCAGTAATATATTCAAATCTCTTAAAACCAATTAGTGTAAAATCTCAAAAGACAACTTGCCAATCTAATTAGAAAAAGGTCAAATAAGCATCAGAAATCAAAAGGTATGAAGAAGATAGGAAAATAAAAAATCAATGATATTATCAATTGTGACAAACATCCCCAAGGATAACTCATCAATAAATGTATTAAAACCCCAACTCACTTAATGTAGGTAAAGAATAATCAATAGGCTAGTAGAAGTAGTGGATTAGGCATTAGATATCAAATTTTAGTAGGGGTCCCTCTCCTTTTTCTTATAAAAAACAATGAAAGGAGAGTTGTTGTGTCCACAATAGTTTCTTGGCATTTTAGAGTGCCAACAATTTCTATCCATGTGACCCATTTTCTTGCAAAAGAAACAAACCAAATATATTATGCCATACCGTTTTGGTTTGTGATGATGATTAATAGCTTGGTTTCTTGGTCCCCTAAGAATTGGAGAAAATATGGATGGAAAAATCATCTCTTTTCTTCCCTCTTCCAAACCTCTACAAGAACATTTGAGTGGCTAGATGCACACTCCTTTTCTAGAATCCATTTCCTACATGGGATTGGCTTCTTTTATCATCCCTCTTGCCTTGATTAAGGTGGTTTGAGTTGAACTTGTGTTGGATTTTTGTCCACTAAAGACTAGGCCTTCATGCTTGGGCCTCTATTGAGCTACAATGAGGATCAGAATCCCTTGGCCCCCCTTCCCTATCCCTTGGCCATCATAGCCCATTTGCTTGATGAGATTGGAATTGATGCCTATGATGTGATTTTCAAAGTCCCCAAAGGTTTCTCGAGGAAGGATATTGGAAGGTGAGTTTATCGGGCTTGACTCCATTATGGTGTTGGTTTCCACAATGGAAACATAAAGGGCTTGACCGGTCTCTTGGAAAACTACTTGTAGCTTCTCCAAGGCCTCTTCCTTCATTTCCAAATCCTGATAGAAATGAGTAGTCACTTCAATGAACCTCTCATGAGTCCTCTTTCCAATTACCCAACTGAGTGAATTTATCTCCCAATTGCAATAGCTTCAATATGCTCCTATCTAATTCTTCCCTCATAGTGGTGAAAGAGTCTTGGAATTTGGTAAGTTATTTTTCTAGCTCATTTTATCTTTCCTCCAACACTGAATTTCCTCTTGGATCTTCTTGTTGAATTCTCTCAACTATTCCAACTTCTCCCTCTTCAATGCTTTTCCCATGTCAATTGTTTCAAGGTCTTTGAAAAACCTGATCTAATTCCATATAATCCATTCTTGAGAAATAGTAAAATGTCCTTGTGGTTTCAGAGAGAGAGAGAGAGAGAGAGAGAGA
>JZKD02S1968667.1:410552-423257 GCA_000966675.3 Picea glauca | reverse complement strand
TCCAACATCTCTATATACCAATTTAGAAACTCCTAAATTAGTAGCAACATATTTGGAATAGGAACATTGATTTCCCATCTCCAAAATCACCCAATGGTGGAGGATAGAGGGTTGTTAGGACAAGCATATGCCATTAAACGACTCTAACATGAAGAAAAATTCCCACTCAACAAAAATTCTAACCTCTTATCTCATTAACTACTCAATAGATATTCATATAGAGCCATGAAATTGACACAATTATACCGTGATAAATCTCACAATTGACACACATATTTCAACATTTAATGGGGATTTAATTAGGCTTGGAAGATAATTATAGAGGGGTGAGATATACATAGAGTTGTTTATTTTTACTCATTGACAATAAAAAATTGTAGGCAACCATGGATCAAAGACATATTCACTAGTTATCATGGATGGGATCCTTGACTCTTTCACCCATTGATCTTCAAGAAGGTTTTCCTCTTCAAGCTCTCATTTCTATTACTTCCCTCCCAAGTTCCCCTTGCATCTCCCTTGTTTTCTCTTCACTGCAACCTTCATTTTTTTAATATGCTACCTTTGGAAGGCCAACCATCAAAATGGTTAATTTCCACTTCCAGTTTTTCCAAAAAGAAACAAAATAAAATTAAATAAACAATTACATACTTATTACACAATTTACAAGAGGTTTGACAAGAATCAAATTTAGATCACTTTGTATCTCCCAATCTTGTTTTCCATATTGAATTTGCAAGTTCACCCAATAATACCTAAACTACTTTGGAAGGATCTTTTGGGAAGTAGGATGTGTTAAGAGTACACCAGCTAGAGAATGATCTCATCGTATTTAGATTGAGAAGTTTTGACACTATCTAGGACTCTCTTAGCAAGTTGAAATCCCTGAGGATGTTGTTAAAGTTGTGTGTGATTGGCAAGGAGAACAAACAACTTGTTCTATCATTTCTTTTCAAACTTGAACTTCATTACTCTATTTTCATTTCCACATTCCATACCACCATGAACACTCTTAGAATTTCTTATAAGATTCCATCCCTTGATGATTTTGCTGGTGCACTAACTAAGGAGAAAAATAAGCTTATGCATATGGGTTCCATGGAAAATTTTAAGGGAGAAATTATGGGGTTTGGAATTGGTTGGGAAAATTATTTGCATAGAGGGGTTTGACTATATATAGCCCCAAATTTATTTTCAAAAAATTATATCTAAAACCCTTAGCCCATGGGTATTTGCGAGGGGAGGGAAAGAAAATCCATTTTCGCCTTGTAAAATTTGATCCATATCCTCCCATTCACCCTAATTTTTGGTAGTGTAATTGGGAGGTATTTTTCCATGAATTTATGGTAATGGAAATGATTTGGAGTTATTTTTCCATGTGCACCCTCAAATTAGGAGTGGAGAGGAAAATGTAGTTGTTTTACCTTAAGAACATTGAAGGCCAAGCAAAAGGAATGAAGAATGGGGAAACATGTACTATCATAATGTATGGAGCAATAGGGTGTGGTAAGATTTCTACCATGTTTGGTACTACCAAGGAGCCTGGAATTTATTACTATGATCTGCACCATATGATGGAAGGAGACGAGGATGATATTTTGAAGGTTAGGGTTAGAGATTTACAATGAAGAAGTCTACAATATTCTCAGTGCAAATTCAACCAAGTTTACTACTCCAAGAAGGGTATTATTCACTTCTTAAATCTCTTTCTTTATGCAATAAAAGGTCTTATTTATTGATTGTGACCATGCTATAATGTTTATAATTGAAATTGGAAAAAACACATCTAAACTAGGGTTTGATAGGTACTTTGAGGTTTCGAAACTAGATGTTACATATCTTGAATTCTAACCCACCCCATCATTCAATGTACACATTGTGTATGAATTTCAGATGTGGACTCTCAATATTTGCAACCTCACATTGCATGTCAAACCCTAGTTTAAATGGGTTTTTCTAATGTCCATATTCAATGCACCCATCACACTATCTGGATTTCAAGGCATGGACACAAAGTTGATGGATCCCCTCACATGCCATCACCATCAAGGTGCATGTCAAAATCGTATTTGTATAGGTTTTTGATAATGTATATATTCAATACACCCAATGCATTGTCTAGATTCAAGGCACTGGCACTCAAAGTGTTGATGGATACCCCATACCGATTCGATCACTACTTCTTGTGAACTTAAATTTGATGGTGGTACGTCGTTTGGTCGACGAAATTCTGTCGACACTTCGACAAAACATGGTTACCATTTTCGAAAGTGTATATTGGTCGGATAATCTGACAAACATATTGCCTTCATATATCCTATACCGTGTTGTCGGTATACCGACAACCCTAAGGACTAAAACCTCATTGAAATTGGCCATTATTTCTGGCACATATGCATCGAAATTCTGACGTAACTACACGTCGAATATCTAACAAAGAAACAATATATTCAACGTATGTTTGTCATACTTTGCGTCGCATATCCGAAATCCAAACATAATGTCCAACAGAGGTGCCATTCCTCCAACGAATATGTCTGTCGAATGGTGCATCGGATATCTGATGAGAAGGTACGTTGGAAATCCTACAACCAAACAACATATTTGATGGAGGTTCCATACCTCTAACGGATATGTATATCGGACGGTGCCTCAGATATCCAATGAGAAGGTACGTTGGATATTTGAAGAAGGTGCCATACCTCCAATGGATATGTCTATCGGATGGTTTGTTGGATATCCAATGAACCTGTATATATTAAAAAAATAATGATATTAATGTTTGTAACTTTTGTGTGCCTATTGACCAGTTAGACTTGTAACATTGTTTCCACCCAGGTTATTATCTCAACAAGGACTTCAATAGTAATTTGGGCCAAAACAAAATTTCCAATCCCTTGTACTCTATTCTCTATTTGTTCTATGGTATAAGGAATGTAAAATAAATATCCCAAAATTATCCCTCTGCCTCTTCATTCATTCTTATTGAGGTAGTATAAAACAAAATGCAATGAAGAAAGATAATTGGATATAAGTTATAATCTTGCAGTTTCAGCAATGGATTTGGATATAAATATGAGGAGCCAAGTTAGTTTTAAAAAATGTTGATTTAAATTATCTATCAAAAGGTTTTTGGGTAGTTACCCGATTCTAGAAAGGATAACTAACATCTAACTAATTTCCCCCTTGTTATAGCTCAAAATGCCATTATCATGCATTTTTGACATTGGCCTATTCATTTACACCTTTGCCAACCACTATTGTAGAGATTACTCTTTAAAATTTTTTTTTTGGCATGGTGTATGCACCCTTATACATATGTAGTGCACATACATATGCTAGTTGCATGCCTAACAACCAACATATACTCTAAAAAATTGCAAAAATTAAAAAGTTTCGTGCTTTCAGGTAGAGTTTACGGGATATGTTAGGTTTCCTAACCATCTTACTTGTTGTATCCCTTATGAAAATGAATTAACCATCTTGTCTCCATATAAAAGGGGCCCTAGGGGGGTCATTTGGAGATATCAAAGAAGATGCAAGGGAACTCTGCCAAATTTTCTCCCTTGTATTCCAATGTAACACACCCACTATGGGAACAAACATTTTTCATATTTTTCTTTCTTCTTCATCATCGAGGGACAGAGTTTCTGAATTCCTACGAGGTGATAGCGTAGGCTAGGTCCTCCAATAGGGACCTTCACCAAACCAAATCACTGGTTCTTTCGTCGAAAATCCGTCATGTACAATTCACGCACCAAGTGTAGGATTCACTTCCATGTGTCCTTCGGTTGTGACCCCGGGCTAAGCCAAGAGGCGCCTTTCACATTTCGGGACTTCGGAAACCGGGAGTTTGAAATGCAAGGGAGTCGAGTTCTTCGACTCTTCAAACCCCAAAACCCAAAATCCTATTCACACCAAGTTGCTTCGAGATTTCACTCACCGGAACTTCGTGTATTTGGATTTCGCGATGTATGAAGACGGGGGTTCATAGACTTCGGATTTTTGAGTGCTGCAACATCGAAACTCATATATTTACTACGTTCCTTTCGGGGTTTCGTAAGTTGGGATTTTGCGATATGCGAGGACGAGGGGCCTCGTATCTAGGATACCCGGGAGCCGAAACTCCGAACCATATATCCACTAATCACTAAACTTATTCCGGGGTTTTGCAGGTCAGGATTTCATGATGTGTGATGACAAGAGATCTTGCACCTAGGATATCCAGGAGCCAAAACTCCAAAGCTCATATATCCTCTAAACTCACTTCGGGGTTTCGCAAGTCGGGATTTCCCGATGTGTGATGACAAGAGGTCTCGCATCTGGGTTTCCCAGGAGCCAAAACTCTGAAGTTCATATATATACTCTAAGCTCGTTTCGGGGTTTCGCAAGTCGGGATTTCGCGATGTGCGATGACAAGATGTCTCGCATCTGGGTTTCCCGGGACCCAAAACTTTGAAGTTCATATATATATGATAAGCTCATTTTGGGGTTTCGCAAGTCGGGATTTCACAATGTGCGATGACAAGAGGTCTCGCATCTGGGTTTCCCGGGAGTATATATATATCGGCGTTTCAGCTCCCGGGAAACCCATATGCGAGACCTCTTGTCATCGCACATTGTGAAATCCCGACTTGTGAAACCCCAAAATGAGCTTATCATACTTATCATATATATATATAATGCTAAGTTCATTTTGGGGTTTCTCAAGTTGGGAATTCGTGACATGCTAATACAAGGAAAATTTCCCTTGGGTATCCCAGGTGTCGAAACACCGGAACACCAAACTCTAACCACACTATACCATTTCAGGGTTTCGCAAGTCAGGATTTCGCCACATGCGAAGACAAGGAAACTTGCCCTTGGGTATCCCGGGTGCCGAAATGCCGAAAAACCAACTCTAACTACACTATACCATTTCGGGGTTTTGCAAGTCAGGATTTCACGACATGCGAAGACAAGGAAACTTGCCCTTGGGTATCCCGGGTGTCGAAACACCGAAACACCAAACTCTAACCATGCTATACCATTTCAGGGTTTCGCAAGTCGGGATTTCACGACATGCGAAGACAAGGAAACTTGCCCTTAGGTATCCCGGGTGCCGAAACGTCGAAACACCAAACTCTAACTAGGCTATACCATTTCGGGGTTTTGCAAGTCGAGATTTTGCGACATGTAAAGACAAGGAAACTTTCCCTTGGGTATCCTTTGTGCCGAAACACCGAAACACCAAACTCTAACCAGGCTATACCATTTCGGGGTTTCGCAAGTCTATATTTCGCAACATGTGAAGACAAGGAAACTTGCCCTTGGGTATCCCGGGTGCCGAAACGACGAAACAACAAACTCTAACCACTCTATACCATTTTGGGGTTTCGCAAGTCGGGATTTCGTGACATGCGAAGACAAGGAAACTTGCCCTTGGGTATCCCGGGTGTCAAAATGCCGAAACACCAAACTCTAATCAGGCTATACCATTTTTTTTTGTGCAAGGTTTCCAGACTTAGGCTATAAAATCCTTCAATGGATTCTTGGGTAAATATCACCAGGCTTGGTGACCCGACTGAAAGTCCTTCTTAAATTATCGAGCTATGAGCTCCGTGACAGGGGTGAGGTAAGCTTAAGTATTTATTTAAAAACGATAGTCCTTTCAAGGAACTCACTCCGGCTCTGGAATATGATGGAGCTTCCTGGAATGAGGTGCCTCCGGGAAAATAATCCAGGGCATGGCATGGTTCAAGTACATGGGAAAACTCTCTAGGGAATGAGCTCGAAATCTAAACTTATTCATTCTATACGTAAATCGATTATAGTTATATAAGTATAAGCACACATTCATTGTTGTTGATCGAAACCCCAGACAAACACTTCTATATAGAAATCAATCATTTATAAGTGTACAAACATGAGCATGCATCCATTTTATTCAATTCAAGATATAAGATGTAAACACTTATCAAAAAGAACACCAAGTATGGCATGACTGCTGAGGGGGGTGCTTGTTTCCACCCAACCGTAGGCTCAACGACTCCCAACGGATTTACCACTAGCCACCCTCGAGCTAGACCACGAGGTTTTGAGACTCAGTCTCCTACTTCCCACTCATCGAAAGTCAAGGACGAAGGTTACTCTCCTTATCCTCTGCTCAAGATTCGCTGTATTTTTTTGGAGTTCCTCTAGTTCTCCTTCTGCGATTCCTGTTGCATGCCCTCTCCCCACACTTCCTTTCTTGCTTTGTCCTGCAAGGTTGAATGTGGCACGAATTCCCCCGTAGTGGTCAGGTCTGAGGGCCTCTGTGGATGGGAAGTTCACCCCCATCCCCTCATTAACTCATGAGGAACCTCCCCACCTACCATCCTGGCGAGTAATTCATTCCAGGGCCAGAGAGTAGCTTTTGTCTTTGAGCCAGTAAAGACCAATACGGTATTGGTTTAGTGGAAGTTAACGCCACCATTCCAGGTGCCTTCCACCACCTTTCATCAACCATCATGGTCTCTTTTTTTCAGCACATCCCCCTCTCAACAGTCTTGCAACATATATATACACAGATCATTTACATTCGTCGACCCTTTATACAAGGTCCATCAAATCACACATTCACATCTTGGAGTTTGCCATAATTCTTGGCCAATATAGTTATTTTACATACTGGGGGAAACAGGGTGTTACAATTCCCACCCCCTTAAAGGAACATCGTCCTTGATGTTCTATCTATCAATAGAATGTGTAAGTACATAAGTAAACAAAATCGGATATGAATATTTCATGGCATCTTCCATTTCCTAGGTAGCCTCATCTAGGCCAAAATGTTTCCACGACACCTTGACCTGTGCAATGGTTTGGTTCCTGAGTGGGGTTTCCTTTCTGTCTAGTATGCATTGAGGTTCTGGTAGGAATTCTCCCTTCGGTTCCACCTGGATCAAAGACCAGTCAATTATATGATTACAATCATGTACATATTTCTTCAATAATGAAACATGGAAAACATTATGTGCTTTTACTATGGGAGGAAGTGCTAGCCTATAGGCTATAGGTCCCACTCTATCTAGAACTTAAAAGGGTCCACAATATCGAGGTGTCAACTTGGCACATGCTCCCATCTTCAGGGAACTCTTCCTAGGCCTAACTCTGAGTCATACGTGGTCTCCCGCCTTGAACTCTCTTTGAGTTCTCTTTTGGTCGGCGTAACTTTTCTGTCGGTTCTGAGCGACCTTTAGATTTTGTTTTATCTG
The DNA here is from genome assembly GCA_000966675.3 of Picea glauca. Lineage (NCBI taxonomy): Eukaryota > Viridiplantae > Streptophyta > Pinopsida > Pinales > Pinaceae > Picea > Picea glauca. The sequence goes on along the minus strand of JZKD02S1968667.1, from coordinate 416,025 downwards.
AATCACTTGTTGTTCCATTTCTTTCAACATGTCGGGTCCAATAGTAAATCCATTTACGGGATTACTCCAACTGACTGGAGTATTGCATGACCTACCATAGAGGACTTCGAAAGGGCTTGTCTTCAGGGATTCTTGGTAGCCGTTGTTGTAGGTGAATTCCACTAGTGGCATGTAGTCTTCCCACTTTTTGGGTTGATGCATTACATGCATCCTGAGCATGTCTTCTAATATTTGATTCACCCTTTCCATCTGTCCATCGGTTTGAGGGTGATAGACTGTGCTAAATAGTAACTTGGTCTCCAAACCATCCATTAGTGATTTCCAAAAGTTGGAAGTAAATTTCGTATCTCTGTCAGACACGATCTCTTTTGGTATACCATGCAGTCTAAATATCTCCTTCATGAATACGTTGGCGATGTCTATTGCCTTACAAGTTGACTTGACGGGGACTTGCTCAATTTATCCACCACTACCATGATGGTGTCATTTTTTTTGGTCGAGGTTGGTAATCCGGTGATGAAATCCATGGATATGGTTTCCCATTTCCATTCCGGGATTGGTAGAGGTTGTAATAATCCTTTTGGGTGTCAGTGTTTTTCTTTTACCTGTTTCCATTCTATGCATTTGGCTAAGTACTCAGCTATGTATTTCTTCAATCCAGGCCAATAGAATTGTTTCCTGGTGGCCGTGGTCATCTTCTGGTATCCTGGATGACCAATGTAGGGTCTTTTGTGCAGTTCATCCATTATGAACCTCTTCAAGTCATCACAATCTGGGATATACAATCTATTTCTGTAAGTGAGCAAACGTCCTTCCATCATCTAGTAGCCTCCATATTTTATCCCCATGGGTTTTTGATGCAGGTATGAGGTCACGGTTCTGAAGAATGTGTCTGTCTCTTGTGCATTTCTGACTCTTTCCTTGACATCCGTCTCACAGGTGCTTATCGCTTCCAGGTGAATTGTTTTCATGCTTCTGGTAAGGGCATCGACCACCCTATTTTCCTTTCCCTTAATATGTTTGATTTCAAAATCAAACTCGTTGAGGAGGGCCATCTACCTAGCTTGTCTGACATTGAGCTTTGGTTGGTCAAACAGATATCGCAATCCACAGTGGTCTATCATAAGTACAAATTTTCTTCCCAGGTGGTAATGCCTCCACATTTTCAAGGCCTGCACTATGGCGGCTAGCTCTAGATCATGGGTCACATAGTTGACTTCGTGCTCATTAAATTTTTAGGATTCATAGCAGATCACACTTCTTCCTTGCATAAGGACTCCTCTGAGCCCTTCCTTACAAGCATCTGTGCATACAAGGAAATCAACTTTGAGGTCGATGATCTTTAGCACGGGTGCGTGGGTCAGTAGATGTTTCAGGGTTTGAAATCTTTCTTCACATTTTTGTGTCCACGTGAATTTTGTCCCCTTATTTTGGAGGGTAGTGATTGGACTCCCAATCTTGGAGAATCCTTTTATAAATCTCCTATAGTATCCTTCCAAGCCCATAAAGGATCTGATATCCAAAACGTCCTTCGGGGTAGGCCATTCCATGATAGACCTGATCTTATCAGGGTCTATTGCTACCCCTTCTTCAGATAGGACATGGCCCAAGTAATGTATTTGCTTCTGTAAAAAGTCACACTTGCTAAATTTGGCATAGAGCTGATGTTCTCTTGGAACTTGAAGCACAAGCCTAAGGTGTTCCTCATGTTCCTCTCTATTCTTGGAGTAAATTAATATGTCGTCAATAAAAACCAACACAAATTTCTCTAGGAATTTGCTGAGCACATTGTTCATCAAGCACATAAAAGTGGCAAGGGCATTGGTTAATCCAAATGGTACTACCACAAACTCATAGTGACCATATCTCATCCTGAAGGAAGTTTTGTGGATGTATTCACCCTTGATTTGGACTTGATGTTACCCAGATCTTAGGTCAATATTCGAGAAGATAGAGGCACCTCCCAATTGATCGAACAAGTCATCGATCCTGGGTAAAGGGTACTTGTTCTTTATGGTTACCTTATTGAGTTGTCTATAATCTATACACAGTCAGAGGGTACCGTCTTTCTTTTTCACAAACAGGAATGGTTCTCCCCATGGAGACACACTAGGATGGATATAGCCTCTGTCCATCATTTCTCTCAGTTGTAATTTAAGCTCCACTAGCTCAGGTGTGCTCATCCTGTAGGGTGACCTAGACACTGGCACCACTCCTGGTGCAAGTTCTATTGAGAATACGATGTCCCTTCTCGGAGGTAGACCCGGTACCTCTTCTGAAAATACATCTCTGTATTCTCTAAGTTTGGGGTGGTCTTATAGGCTTGGTTTGTCACCTTCAATTATTTTCAACATCTGTATTGCATATAGTGGACATCCTTTTCTACAATACTTTCTCATTTGAAGAGATGATATTTGTCTCACCGAGACAGGTTTTTGGATCCCTTGAAGGGTTATTATCCTTCTTTCTTCACTTACACATTCCAAGGTTTTATGGTAATAGTCCAGTTTGGATTTATGGGTGGCTAGCCAGTCCATACCAATCAATAGATCACACGATCCCAGGGGTAGTATGTTAAGGGTTGCTTGGGAGGGGAATTTTCCCATAATGAGTTGGCAGGTTGGTATGACCTCCGCTACCCTTCTTTTGGTGCCAATAGATAACTGTACCAACCATGGCTTGGCATTTTGATGTGGCTGTAGTTTACATTTATCAACAGCCTTAGGGGATATATAATTCAATTTGAACCAGGATCAATCAGAATAGACACTAGCTGGTTGGTGATCATACCTTCGATTTCTACCACTGAAGCTTGGTGGTCAGCTTGGTTATTATCCAAGGATGCATAAATTTGTGGTACACCCCTGGCCACGTTATTGACGATGGTAGCTTCTTGAACATTGTATATTCTCCGATTGTTCTGTTGTCGGTGCAAGAAGTCCCTCAATAGATGTTGTTCTCCACAACCCCAACATTTCAAAGGTTCTCTCTTTGGGTTATCAGTCTTTACTGGGGCATATCCAGAAATTTTATTTCCGCTCAATGAGGGAAAGTTCTGCTAGTGTACACTTCAGGCTAGGAAGCTCATCCTTGAGTTCTTTTGATAGTCCTTAAATCTTGGGGATTTAAACCCCTTCTTCAGGAATCCTGAACTACTCTTCTGTTTCCAACCTTCGCGAGGTCCTATCCGATGCCCAAGCTATTCATAACAATATCTTGCCTTTCGGATAGTACCTTCTAGGGTCTTTGGTTCATCAAATTCAATCTTGTTCTGGTAGTCCTTAGGTAGTCCACTAATAAATCATTTCACCTTTGCCTTTTCTTATTTTATGTAGGGTACATACCTCAGCAACTCGAGGAATCGACTGACATATTCCTCTATGGTGAGTTTCCCCTACTTGAGTTCATATAATTCATATTTTCATCGAAGTATTTTTTCGACAGATATTTCTTTCTGAAGTATTTCTCAAACCGTTCCCAAGACAGGTCTTCTTCGTGAATCCCTTTTATATTCTTAAGGTATTCCCACCAAATGGAATCCTTTCTATTCAAGTTGAAGGTGGCTACTCGGGCCTTCAAGTTTTCTAAGAATTCATGGACTCTGAAATACTTCTTTAGTCCAAGCAGTCAGGCCTCCGCTTCCTCTCCCTTATTTATTTCACCGTCGAAGGAGGGTGGTTTGGCCTTCTTGAACTCTTCGAGATTATGACTCTTGGAAAGTTTTCGCTTCTTTCATTTTCTTTGGCAATAAGAACTAGTTCTGCTGCTAGAAGATCCCTCTGAGTTGCCAGCTTCCTTTCCAGAGGAATCATCCGACGCTTGTCCCTTATCTCTGGGGTGGACCTTTCACGAGGTCCTCCTCTTAGTGTGGCCACTGACATGACCACGTTTCTGTATCTTAGGTTCATGTTGCAATTGTCTTTGTATTTCAGATAAGATCTACAGTAAAACTACATTAATATCCGGTTGCTTCTCTTGCTCTTTTATCATCCTCTCGTTGTCAGCCTTGCAACTCTGCAATTCGACCATGAGGGTCCTCACAGTCTCAGCTAGATCTGGAGGGCTCCCTACCACCCTCCTTTCGTCAGACTCTTCGTCTCTATTGTGGGAGCCCTCCCCCACTTCATGGTGAGTCACCATTCTATACGTCTGTAATTTCCCGTGGTTGATCTTCCGCTTGTGTGCAAAAGAAAAATGTTGGTTGTTAGTCAATATTTATATTCATTTATGACCAGTACATAGTTCATATTTTTCACATGCACACACACACAATAGGAGTTTTCATTCTTAACTTTGACTTTTAATTGAGGGGGTCAAGATAAGAGTTACTCCTTTTAACAGTACTCCGAATGGAGTCTCTGCGCAATCCGTTCATGAGCCTAAGCAGGCCAAGTGTTGTAACCATGCTCTGATACCAATTTGTAACACACCCACTGTGGGAACTAATATTTTTCAGCTTTTTCTCTCTTCTTCATCATCGAGGGACAGAGTTTACGAATTCCCATGAGGTGCTAACATAGGCTAGGTCCTCCAATCGGGACATTCACCAAACCAAGTCATTGGTTCTTTCGTCGAAAATTTGTCATGTACAATTTACGCACCAAGTGTAGGATTCACTTCCATGTGTCCTTCAGTTGTGACCTCAGGCTAAGCCAAGAGGCGCCTTTATCATTTCGGGACTTTGGAAACTAGGAGTTTGAAATGCAAGGGAGTTGAGTTCTTCGACTCTTCAACCCCCGCACCCCGAAATCCTATACACACCAAGCCGCTTCAGGATTTCACTCACCGAAAATTCGTGTACCGGGATTTCACGATGTATGAAGACAGGGGTTCATACCCTTTGGATTTCCAGGTGTCGCAACACCGAAACCCATATATCTACTACGTTCCTTTCGGTGTTTTGCAAGTTGGGATTTTGCGATATGAGAGGATGAGGGGCCTCGTATCTAGGATACCCGGGAGACGAAACTCTGAACCATATATCCACTAATCACTAAACTTATTCAGGGGTGTCGTAGGTCATTATTTCACGATGTGCGACGACAAGAGATCTCGCACCTAGGATATCCAAGAGCCGAAACTCCAAAGCTCATATATCCTCTAAACTCACTTCGGGGTTTCGCAAGCCGGGATTTCACGATGTGTGATGACAAGAGGTCTCACATCTGGGTTTCCCGGGAGCCGAAACTCCAAAGTTCATATATATATATATACACTAAGCTCGTTTTGGGGTTTCGCAAGTCAGGATTTCACGATGTGTGTTGACAAGAGGTCTCACATCTGGGTTTCCCAAGAGCCGAAACTCCGAAGTTCATATATATATGCTAAGCTCGTTTCGAAGTTTCGCAAGTCAAGATTTCACGATGTGCGATGACAAGGGATTTCACATCTAGGTTTCCCGAGAGCTGAAACTCCGAAGTTCATATATATACGCTAAGCTCATTTCGGGGTTTCGCAAGTCGGGATTTCACTA